>ML781228.1:1208197-1235324 GCA_009831015.1 Picea engelmannii
GGGGGTCTCGTTAGCTTCCACTGGGATGATCTCTTCGACTGGATTCCTGATCTCTTCTATTATCGGGGCCGAATCTTCTCTTTCTCCTCGAAGATTCATGCTGGATTCCTCCTCTCTTTCCTCTGTGCTTTCTCCTTCTTGTCCCATTTCCTGGGGGATGATTTCTCTCCCCACTTATCTCTCGTTCAATATTTGATTGGCCAGTCATTCATGTCTTCTCATCTTCTGTAGTTCTTCCATATGTCTTTCCTCTTCTTCTCCCACTCCACCTTCTTTCCTCAACTTTTCAGACTGTCTTACAACTTTCTTGATCTTGTCGTGCCACCACTTCTCAACTATTGTGGCTCTCTTCAAGGCTCCCTCATCTCTCAAATACCTTTCTTGTTGTTTCCCCCCCATTTTTCAAAGAACCATTCCCCTCTCTCACGCCATGGCTCTCACCCCGTCTCGCCCTACCCAAAGCAAGGGTGTTTACGCTGCCATCTCGGCCGGGGACATAATCAACATCCCTTCCTCCATCAAGAAAACCTTAATCCAAAGGGTGATTTCTCTCAACAGTATTACCATTTCACCTTTCTTGAAAATTTCCTCCACCCATGAGAAGGACTGGTGGTTCTCAGCTGCAAATTCAATTATGTATCCCTCTAGCATGGTGCTAACCCAAAAATCCATAGCTTGTGTAACTAGGCAATCTAACCTCTGGAGTGCTGCTAAATTTTTAGTATCCCATGCAAAGATATTCTTGGTCTGTCCCTGGAACTATGGAGCTTCTTGGAGCCTCTTTATCTAGTGAAAAAATTCTTCTGGGAATTTAACCCAGAAAATCTCATACCGGTCGCTCGATCTTTCTGAGTAAAATATTGCTTCGCGAGTGTTTTCCACTGATTTTCTCCTTAGTTCCACTTCTTTCCTTATAAATGCGTCACAACTCCTTTCCCACCATTGACCAATGCCAGACGACAACATTCTCCCTACAAGTTCCCTTTTTACACAGGTCCCAACAATGGAACCATTTTGTTGGCGTGAATTTGATCAGAACAGGGTCCTTCTCAGGTTACCAACAAAAGGTACAGTGTAGTCCAGAGTGCTAGCATTTTCATCTCCTTTGAAGAGAAGAAGTCTCACCCGAAGCACTGCTGAGATAGATAGATAGGGAAGGGTAGGGAGAAGACTAAAGGGGATCCATAGAGCAGTCATAACTCATTCATGTTCTTGCGCAAAAGACATTAGCAAATCTAGAACATCTAAATGCAAGATTTGAACCTACTTATGATGCGAGCAACCATCTAAATGTTGAACCATTAAGTAGAACTCATAAGTCATAAAGAAACACTGTAATGCATAAGTAACATACAAAGACACATCATATTTTGAAGTTTAGTCTTGCTTCCTATTATCTCCAGGATCTTTCCTTCATTACAAACTTAGAGTTACAATAAAGGATCAGTATAGACTCTCGAATCTGAACTCATATCTCAGAGCTCCAACTCTCCAACTGACAGTTCTAATTCATTACAGAGTCATCCTTTTCTTCTCTCAACATACAACAAGAACCAACAGTAATCCAAAAACTTGGGTGACTCTAATCAACATGACTCAACTTAACCCTAATCAACAACGATGAATGAGGTATCAACTAATGAGTGCTTCTGCCAATGAACAAACTCTTTTGCAATTATATTTAGCCCTATATATAGTTGGGTTGTGTCTTCCTTCTCGGCTTGCATGCTCTCTTGTTCTGTTGCAACCGTTTGTTGCTTAGCTGGAGTTGCGCTGGATTTCACAACTCCTTTCTGTTACTCTTTCTCCCAGCCTCTGATGAAGTTTTCACAACTCATGCTTAGCCAAAACTTGCACAATTCTTTCCCAAAAACAAAGGTCCCAACATATGCCAACTATCTCTCACTATTACATTTATTACCTACCATTTACATAGTGGACCTTATTATATGAGTATGGCCCATTACATTAATTATCCTCCTTATGTACCTACCTAGGCATCTAACATTACATTAACTATCTTCCTTAGGCACCTCCCTATATATATTGCAAATATGTTGTAGAAAAGTTAACTATTCATAATATAGAAAAATAATGAAATATATTGAAAATAAAAGAAACTTCTAGGAAATCAAATGACACTTGAAGCAAGTTTCTCAATGTACAATGAGAGGGAAGACTCACATCAACATCTACCTAAACATTACCCATTGAACATAACCATTAGAGTTTGAGAAGGAAATAGTAGAAATAAAAGAGGCTCACGTAGAAATAAGATTCAAAATAGGGTATATGACACAAATATATGGAACAATATTTTTTGCAAAATAAAAATTTCATTAAGTGGCTAGAATATATCTTATATAGTCTTAATATACAATTCCTCATGAAAATGTAAGAGAAATATTAGTGTCATATCTATAACATTACAACTCTAGACATATGAAAAAACTCCTTGAGATCTTTGCTCTCATTATCAATACAATCCAATCTCCGAGACTTACCTTTGAACAAATTTATAGGGACGAAGAAGAAGAGGATGCATGGAACAATGAAAAAATCATAAAGAGAACCATAAGATATAAGATTTCAAGTGATAAAAAAACAAAAAATAAGCATGAAAGACAAAAATATACTAAAAAATGACCACTACACAGGGAAAAATGTTAGGCCCCTTCTTTAACTATGCACTTCCATCTTTATAGTATCTTGGGATTCTATCAAGAAATCTAGGAATCTAGAAATTGAAACTACTATTAATTGATTAGAAGTTACCTATCTCTTTTATTCTTGGCAATTAGGGCTTGTAAAAATAATAAGTATCTTATTAAGGTTCATTTAAATCAATTTGGTTTGTATAACATATATTAAGTCTTTTTGATATCGAAGGACAATTAACTTTAAGAAGTCAAACACCTTCCTTCACACACACACAAGAGATATATACCCATTGAAATTTGAAGCTACACTATTTTTATATGTAAGTACCCTAACCTAACCACTAAAACACAAGTATATTCACTTCTAAAAGTCACAATCCCTTTAAAATTTTTCCTTCATTATCTAGTTATAAATTAAGGTATTATCTATATAAATCACCGAACCCTTATATACTATTGGAAACCTTCATAGTAACAAGATTTGTCTTTTTAATTTCATAATCATTCTCGTGTAGGTGACTATAATGATTCCAAGTGGTTAGAATTAACAAGTGCTCTTTAGTACACAAATGAGAGAAAAAATCATAAACCCTAAGGCTCTTGTAGTAGAATCTAAAATATCCCTGATCTAATTGATCTGGATATCTACTGTTGAACTACTATTTTCGTCATGGAAGTATGATACTTTGGGGGTTTATGGATGTGTTTTATTTAATGTGTGAACATGCTTGGTGATTTTCACATGTGTGTTTCATTCATTAAGTGTTTTAGCAGTATAAAGTTAATTCATGTAAAAGAAAGGACAACACAACTCACTGATATATATAATGAGGAAAAAGAAGAAAACACAATAATAAGCTGGAAGAAGATATACTAATAATCAGTTGGATCTCATGAATCATCACTGGAATACAAATAAAATAACAAGAAATACATGTGATCAAAATAATGAAGGCTGATCGGTGCATGCACGGATATATCGACGAAAAGTAGTCCGAAAGCTCATGGTAATTGTTGAAGAATATGGAAAAATTTCCCTAATGGTGATACCCATCATAATGGACTAGAAAATATCTCAAAAGAAATGCCCTAGGTTCTAGGCTGATCCTAGTGACTTTCAGACTGAAGATCTGATCTCTAAAACTTTGGATGTCACCCCCTGGGGGTTTGTGCACCTCCTAGGATGAGGGAGTGCACCCTAGTGATACCACTAGAGGAATATAACAATGTATGACTCAAAATGATTGTCCTAGCCTCCTCTATAATGGGTCAAAAGGGTTTCCTTAGATCTTCTCTAGAATACCCCCTGGAACCCCAAATGTACTTCCTCAAGAGCTACGCCCTAAAAAAATGTTTGCTGTGTTCTGGGAGATTCCACCATGGAGAAATGATGAAAAGTGGCTCAATAGGTGCACCCTAGATAACTCTCTAATGGGTCAGAAGGAATATGCAAAATACTGATATATCTCGAGCGGCCACAAAAACCCTCTCTCTAATCCCTTGTGCCCTCACTGGCTGAGTTGCACAGTCACTGAACTAGATCCCTGAAAGGCACAGTGAAATACCTAGATGGTATCTATGATAGGCTAGGGTGTGTCTCTCAACACCAAGACCTATCAATGGTGGTGGTTTCCTCTAGAAATACACAAAACAACAAGGGGGTCGATTTCCTCCTCTGCAAATATCTCAACATCAAATCATAACATAATGAGGAATTAGGTCAAATTCCTCCCTTTATACTCTTCCTGATCTAATTCACCATTGAAATCACTTAATCTAGGCACTTTTCCTCCTAAGGTGTG
This sequence comes from Picea engelmannii, assembly GCA_009831015.1. Classification (NCBI taxonomy): domain Eukaryota; kingdom Viridiplantae; phylum Streptophyta; class Pinopsida; order Pinales; family Pinaceae; genus Picea; species Picea engelmannii. The sequence goes on from ML781228.1 coordinate 1,212,660, forward strand.
TAATTAATTAATTAAGTACCCCTTTAACACATTTTCATTCTATTTCTTCATTGACTTAGGATTAAGTGACTTTTCCTATGCTTTTTGGCTTAATTCATCATTTAGACACCAAATCACCCTTATTTCTCCTCTTGTTCCATGTTTGTTCCTTACTATAGTCTATGGGAAAAAATAGAATACTAAGTCACTCCCTACTGGCCTACTCTTAGGAATGAGACATCATAATCCTCCCTTCCCGAGATTGCTTGTCCTCAAACAAAATCAATCTTGGGTGCTGCAAAATATGCTCTCCCTCCCTGGTGGCATCCTCCACTGGAAGACCCCTCCATCTAACCAAGCACTCCCTGATGACCTTTCTCCTCAACATGCACTCTCTCTGCTTGAGAACCTCCTCTGGCACTAGCTCCAACTGACCCTCCTCATCCAAGGGTGGAAACTCCTCAGAAATGTAGACTTGCTGTCCCACTTCCTTTTTAATGCAAGAAATGTAAAAGACGTTATGAATCTTGCTACCCTACGGTAGCTATAGCTCGTATTCCATCTCTCCTACCCTCCTAATGACTATGCATGTCCCATAAAATTTCAGCTTCAACTTCTCTTCTCCACTCCAAGGAGGATTGTCTGTATGGCTTTAATCACAGAAAAACCAAATCCCCTACCTTGAAACTATGCTCAACTCTCTACCTTTCTGCATAGATATTATGCTGGTTCTAATATTTCTACAAGTTTTCCCTCATGTCCTACAGAATCCTCTGAATCTCCTCCACCCATTCTTTTTCCCCCGAGACCCTACTATCCCCAAACACAGTCTCCACAAAAGAGGGTGCATCATATCCATACAATGCTCTGAACGGTGACATCCTGATAGACATATGGTAAGTCATGTTGTAGCAATACTCACCCATGTGCAACCATCTCAACCATGTGCACTGCTTCCCTCCCTCATAGCTCCTCAGATACCCATCCACCCATTTGTTGACGATCTTTGTTTGTCCATATGTCTGTGGGTGGTAGTTGGTACTTGTAGCTAGCTCTTTTCCTGCCAACTAAAAAATCTCCTGCCAAAATGCGTTGATAAGGTGCCCATATCTATCACTGACTATCTTCCTGGGTAAAGTGTGCAACCAAAATACCTCTCTGAAAAAAAACTCTACTACCTGTATGGCCTTGTAGTCTGTGGGTATGGAAAATAAATGTGCAAATTTGGTCAGCCTGTCGACCACCCGAAATATACAGTCACTACCATGCACTCGAGGAAGGCCTATAATGAAATCCCTAGAAATGCTCTCCCATTTTTGTTTCGGAATGGTTAGAGGCCATAGTAACCCCGTAGGGTGTGTTTGCTTAGACTTTTTCTGCTAACAAGTTGTGCAATCCCATATGTGTCTCGTTACATCATCCTTGAGACCCTTCTATGAAAATCTCTCCCTGATCTACTTGTATGTTTTGAAGTACCCCTGATGCCTAGCTGCAAGCGAATTATGACACACCTTTAGCTTCTTGCCCATCAAGGTAGATTCTGGATCCAAGTAGACCCAATCCTTGTAGAAAATGACATAATCTAGTACCCAATATCTATCATCAACCACTTGTCTATCCATCACCTCACAAGAAAATTTGGTTTTGGAGTATTATACCAACAAGTTTGCTTTCCAATTTGTGCAAATGTCGATCATCGAACACCCTGGTGGCCTCCTGGACAAGGAATATTCTACGACGTTCCTCTTTCCATTGACATACTCAATGTCGAATTAAAAGGCTCGGATCTTTGAGACCCGGTTCTGTTGTCTCTCACTGAGGTCTTTCTAATCTAGGAAATACTTGAGAATGTTGTGATCAGTCTTCACTAAAAATCAGCTACCTACGAGATACCGCCTAAATTTGGTTAAGGAATGCATGATTGCCAACATTTCCTTGTCGTAAATAGAGTAGAGTCTCTTCGACTCATTGAGATTCCTTCTCTCGAACATAATGGGATGGCCTCCCTAAATCAAAATTGCTCCAATCCCCACCCCTGATGCGTCGCTGTTGGCCCTTGACCAAGTTTTGAGGAACACTTGGTCATAATTGACTATTTCTAGACTTCAACAACTTGTGAAAGATGGAGTGCCAGGAAAAGTAGAGATCATGGGATCTCGGTCCACTTTTGGGCCCCTTTTAGGGTTTTGGGTTAATGTAAGGGGAAAGGGATGTCGGCCCGTGGCTTTACCCACACTTAGGCCCACTTTTGTAATGTATAAATAGAAGGATAGAAAATGTAAGAAGTAGTAGATGTGATTGCTTAGTGCAATTAGTAGTTCATCTATGTGATGTCAAATAAGTGCTCTGTGTGAACTGTGTAAGGATTGCAAGGCTAAGTGCAAGTTACTGTGTGGTTGGTATAGAAAGCTAAGTAAGAAGGATCTAGTGAGCTGTGCAGATCTTCTGTCCTATCCAAAGAAGGGTTTTGGAGGTTTTGTGCTTGTAAGAACTTGAAGACGATAATAAAGAATAAGATCTTATGGACGTATCCCCAGGGGGGGGGGTGAACCACGTAAATCTATGTTTTATGCTCTGTGCTTTGGTTCAATGTGTTTATATTTTCTTATGCTATGTGCTTTGATATATTGACTTATGCTCTATTCTTCTTAGATATATATGATTGTTAGATATGATGTGTATGAGGATGCTTAGTGCTGATCTATTGGATCTAATATTGGTTACTATGGTTAAGTGCTGAAATACTGTAAATCTGAGTATTCACCATGAAGCTATGTGTTGTCTGTGAAGTATAATAAGGGTTAAATATTGATGAATGATCTATGCTAAGTGCCATGTAAAAGATATAATCACAGATCTGTGTCCTAGCTAAGGTTGCAGACACCTGAGTCTTACAACCATCCCTGCCTCTACCTCGGATGATACTTCATATGCTTCGCAGGTGTTTCCGAAAGGGCCAGTAGTTAGGGCTTTGTTGGTGCACTTTTGAGCATTGAAGCCTGGGTCTTCCCCTATGCCAACAAATGGTTCCGTTGCCGGGACGTGAAACTTCAATTGCTGGGAGCTGAGGAAGAAGAAAATTTGTGCAAAATAAAGCTCTGTGCGTAGATTTGTTGCCCTAGTGTGTAGCTTTTTACTCAACTTGTGAAGCTTTGTGCTAGGAATAAGGTCAGATATAAAGAAATGAAGATCAGATCTGAAGAAAAGAAGAGAGATCTGAACGCTCTGTGCTCTAAGAAAAGTAAAAGTGGAAATTTCTGAAAGAAAGAGGTCAGATATGCAGAAAAGAGGTAAGATCTGTAAGCTTTGTGCTCTAATAAGAATAGCTAAAAGTTCTTAGATATGGAAGCTTTGTTCTCTATAGAAGTAAGATAAGTGAATTTTTTTTTTCTAGAGCATGGATATAGGTATGTTTGATAGATTCTGTCCTAGCTTAAAACCTAGGGAATTAATAGATGAAAGAAAGTTTGATATGAAGAGATCTGATAAGTATGTTATACGTATGCATAGAAAGAATGTTTGGACTAAAAAATGGATGCATGATCCTAGAAAGAATTTTTTGCAGGCTAGCTACCATGATCCTAGTGCACAGTACAAAAGAAGTTGGGGATCATTTAAGAGAAAGAGAAGATTGACCCTATGTTACAGTTGCAGAAAACCAGGCCATCTAGCTAAGGAATGCCCTGGTGGAAAACCTAGTTGTCTTTGTGGCAAAGCTTTGGACCATGAAGTATTGGATTTCCCTAGAATGATTGCTAAGATTGAAAGAATGAATCTGCATGAAGAAAAGCTTAAGATAGCCCCATAAATAGCAGAACCCCAGAAAGAATCAGAAAAAGTATTAATACAGATGGAAGAAACTCTGAATGGGCATAAAGATGTCAGTTTATCAGAAATTTTCAAAGAAAAAGAGCAAATCGAAGTAAGAATAGGAGACTTTGACATAAACTACGTTCTGGATGGGGAAACACAGGTGAATATTATGACAGAAAGAACTTGGGAAACTCTGGGAAAACCTGCTATGATTCCTTCATTAGGAGGAATAATCTTGTTTAAAAGAAAATTGGTAACCCTATGTGGAAGGATTACTCATATACCTCTGAGCATCAATGGAACATCGGTAGAGGAAGACTTTGAAGTTATCAATTTTATTGAGAACAACACCCCATTTTCAGCTTTGTTAGGCAAAACCTGGATTGAGGAAGACCAAATTCGAAGAAATGAAGAAAAGGAAATCCTAGAAAAGAAGAAGCAAGACCTAATAGATTTTAAGACTAGAAAGATCGCCTACTTGATGGAAGAATAGGGTAACAGATCGAAGCTAGTTGACACCAGGGAATTGGATGTCGAAGTTGTAAGAACACTAGAAGAACCACAGAGGACTGAAATGAATGTTCCAGACGATGAAGAAGTATTTCCGTTGAATCCAAAGAATGAATATCGACAACGCGAAGTGACTATGTCTGAAGAGGATAAGAATCAGAATGGGAAAAGGATCACCAAGATGAAGCTCACCGGGAAAAAGGCTAGAAAGCTACGTAAGAAGAAAGCTTAGATCGAAAGACTACAAAATGTTCCAGAGGGAGCCTCGCAAAATGAAAAATTGCAGAATTTGAGCTTCGTAGAGATAGCAGAACAATGACATAGGGCACTTTGCCGTGGAGAAGCAATATAGCCATTGGAAGTCGATATAACCGTTTGAATTCTGCTCCAAATGGGTCGGAAAAGGATTGATGGCTCACTACTAGAACGTTAGACCGTGCCATAATGGACATAACAAGAGTTAATGAATATTTATACCCGTTGCAAGCAAACCGTTACTAAAATTCCTATATATCCCGTCGTGCCGTGACTGAAGAACACTTTTGCCAATTGAGAATTTTGACCTCGCAGCCTTGATTAATATTGTCCAGCGATCCTTACTACCTTACCTTCTAACCTATTACATTACCTATGCTACTTTGAGAACCCGAGATATTGATCCTAAGCATATATGTCCGACGAATTTAGCACATCTAAAGAATATGTAAGAGAGATACTCGCTAGCCTCAGAGCCGAGAGAGTCATGTCCAAAAGAGGATTGTCTACAGGTTTACAGGCATCATCAACGAAAGGAGTGCAAGCCTCCCCATCGACTTCTCGAGTAGGAACATCCCGAGCCAGTGTAGAAAGAAGAACCAAACATAAAGACGATCTGTCCAACGCGAAGTTGGTTCCATCCATCCTACCTGCTTACATACCACCTCTAAGCGATGTGATCAATAGAGATAGTGTGCCTAGAGACTTGGAGTACACTCTAGTCACCACGTACCTGCCAAAAGGGGTACGTACAATTCATGTAGATCAAGACAAGGTTGCAACATTGAAGTTTAGTGACTTCAACCTGGGTGACCAGAAGGTTTATGGCATGTTCTCTCCTTATAAATATCCGACGAAGATAAAGGGAAAGAATTCAAAGATCGCCCCTCAACAATGGACGATGAACCTCGCACAGTCCACTTTGCTCAATGTTATGAAGATACTGCACTTCGACAGACACCAGGAGGTGAATGCTTGTGTGAAGCTGCTACTGGAAAGTTACCATGGAGGATACTTATGGTTGAACCATCGCATAAGTTGATCCAAATCTGATCAACCAAGTCATCAGGATTAGCATGCAGGGCCATGATCCACACGATTACTATCTTGGAAAGATGGTGGATCGCGCTCTTGCTCAGAAGATCAAAGAATCCTATGGCGATGTTGAGAAAGGCACGCCAGGATACAAGGTAGCTTCTATTGAAAGTGGCACAGTGCGCCTCATCTGTCAACTGATCGCAGGGAAGTTGGTACGCAAGAATCAACCCATGCAAGTATCTAAATTTGTAGTCGACCTTGCATGGAAGTGCATAGAGGGACTATAGATGAATTGGGTGAAGTACCTGGTGAATCAACTAGAGATTGACTGTAGAGAAGCCCAGGATCAGGGGCATGAATTCCATTTTAGCTGGCTCTTAATACTTATAGCTTTCGTTGCATGGGAGCTACCGGAAGGTGCAACCTTCTTGGACATTGACCCCTTTGAACCATTGGCCGCAAAGTTCAGTACACTGTGGTAATTGAAATATATGAACAAGCAGTGGAATTCAAATTCCTTTTTCCATACCTACTACACCCAATTGAATTTCTCCATCCAATCCGAGCCGTGCATGACCCCAAATAATTTACATAGGTTTCGACCCTTGATGAAGTTCAGCGCGGACTGCCATTTCATATATATTACAGCACGCAGTGATGAGCATAAGGGATAACTTCAAATTTATTATAAGCTAACAGAAGATGACCTCGAGGAAATCACCAAGGAATGGTCGAAAAACCTCCTTATCTCAACAAACCCCACAGAAATGTTCGACATCAACAACCCAGAAGCTAGGTAGAATACACCTGGGCTTAGTAAGACAAAGAAAACAAAGCAGACAAAGAAGGATGAGGAAATACAGGATGGAGACAATAGATCTGTAAGAATCACATCCATTACACTAGATCAAGGAGGTAATGGCGAAGACTTAGAGGAAGTCAAATAGAGGCCATGAGACAAAATTGAGATCATAAAGAAAAAGGAAGGGTTCACCTCTGGAACCTTCCTCTCGAAATAAATCAAAAGCAGCTGTGACTAAGATGAAGACCACGTTCACTCCATATGACTTCAGTTTTCTCATCACAGCTATGAACAAAGCCATAGAAGAGATAAAAGAAAAGAAGGAAGATAAGTGACACAAACGCGCCGCCCAGGGCACGTCCTCTCCCACAGGACCTTCTTTCCCTTCGACCCGAAGAGCTGAAATGCTCTTCAAATCCCTTATCGGGACTTTTCTACACCCACAGGACTCTCCTGACAATATCCCTTTGTCCTTTCGGGAAATCATACCTCGCGCGATCGCGAGTCCTGCACTCCCGAGATCGGGTCTTACAAATCCCCGAACCCCAATGAGTCTTTACCATGGATTTCTTGCTCTTTGTCGGGAATATCCCCGTTGGGAAATCGACACTTATGAGGTCATAGGCAACTTACCTTACAAACCCCTGATTCCCGATGGCCTGTCAGTCAACGCTGACCTTATCCCAATTTATCGGGACTTTGGCTCTATCGCGAATTCGCTACTCACGACTCCCAGCGCTTGGTTCTCCAACTCCTGAGTCCCGATGTGCCGAGACGTCGATACTCCCTGTTGCGCTTTCGCGACCTTTCACCCTCGCTACTGGAAACTTCCAATATTTGGGCATTCATCCCGTGAACTCTCGAGATCGCGATATCTCTGACCTCTGCCACCTGTATTCCACTTGCTCTCGTGGTCCCACACGCTAACCGATGGTTGCCGAGATATCGCGTCTCGCTATCTCACAACTTTTGCTCTAATTCCTTATGGCTCCAACTCGCAAACCTCTGAGTTCACGATACACCGATGCCACCTGTCGCTAACTCCCTACGAGGGTTGACCTTTCGACACATGTCCTCCACTACATCCTTAACTCCATCGGGAAATCACGTATCGGGATATCACGATTCCCGTTGTCATGTGCATGGGACTTTCAATTCCCTGATCCTTGACTCTGCGGGATCTCCTGCCACATGTCCCTGCTGTTTGGATGGCTCTGATACTATCGGAAAATCATGGATCGTGATTCCAACATGAATGAGTCTCTTGTCTCTGGAAACCCCGATTCTCCGATTCCCGAATCTTCGATTCCCGACTCTTCGGGATCTCTTGCCACGTGTCCCTACCAATGGACGGTTCTGAACTCCCGTCAGGATATCATGGATCACGATTCCCTAATGCAATGATTCTACACTCCTGCAATCCCCGATGGGTAAAATCCCAATGTCTCCCTAGAATGCTGACGCATGTCCTGCCAAGATCAACGACTAGGATCCTTTCTCGGGATTTCGAGAATCACAAGGTCTCGATTCTCTACCTTAACAAAACCCTGATGACTCTGATATCCCGATGACTTCTCCGGGACTCTTCCTCTGCACACTAAGGAAGACCCCTGGTGCAACTCCCTGAGATCTAACGACTGATGGGATTTCGTCGACCTCCTTGGTAAGATCCTGACCGTCGATTTCTCCTCCTTGAAGATTTCTTGAGAAGGCTAAGTGTCCTTTCTCAGAACTTGTCCTCTAACACCTACACTCGCATCTCCTGCTCAAACCTTCCTCGGCACAAAATCCTGTGATCTATGTTAACAATCTCATGAAGGTGCTATACCTCCTGATCTTTTCCACTCTGATTCTTTCAGAGGAACTTGTGCGCACTCCTTGCGCTCAACATTCAACAATTTCCCAAGTGTTGAATCCTTCTGACTCTGTGCACTCCTGCAGCAGCAGTCTTTGATCTCCTTTGTTCAGATTTACAACTAAGACTTCCTCTTTAGCCTGCACACTCCTTACACAGCTTCAACAACCCACTTCCGCTTCTGGGTGAATGAGAACAAAACTTAAACTACTGAGCCTTCATCAATGCACTCCTTGCGGATGAATTCAACTGCACACCTTGCAAGAATCTCCTGGCTCAGATAGAGAAACAATTGAACCTCACTCTCTCTCCCTTTCAGACTTCAATTTGAAACACGAAAACTCTTGCACCGCATATACAAATAAAATGCATAACAAGAAAGCAAACATTCATGAGCATAGCACCAATACACAGAGAAAACAACACAAACCATGTGCTTGAGTCAAAGCTTCCTTCTATTAATTCAAATGCATGTACATGGGTGTTCTTCACACAATATTCTCTGGTTTCTCCTCTCTTCTCCTAAATGATTCCTCTTCTATTCACTATTATCTTACAATGGTACAATGAGGGTGTCTATATCTGTTTTCCCTCTCGGACTCTAAACTATCAAATCTAGACTTAAACATCCTATCTACCAGCATTAAATCTATTAAATGATGACTATCTACGAAAGGATGAGAGCTTAAAGGCTCAAGGTGCAATACAATATACAGATGCACCTTCATAAATGGTTCATTAAGGACTTGCGCTACAATCCCAAAGCACTTAAAAAATTTGGGTTTGTTTATCCAACTGATCTCCGCTTGATGTGCTGGCTCGCTTGATGAGTTGGCGATGCTCCTGCATCATACTCCTCGGCTTGAAAACTTTCATGGGCTCCTGTCCATGAGCTTTTGCACGGTCTGTCCATGCTTTTGAATCTCTGCTTCAGTCTCCCAGCTGGCATCTTCCACTGGGTGGTTATTCCATTTGACCAGATACTCGAAGTATTTCTTTCGCCTGGTCTTTTTTCTCACTCTCTTATCAAGTATACGCTCCATCTGTGGCTTCTCTGCAATCGACATCTGCTTCTGCCACTAGACCTATGGCTGTTCATCACCTCCAGCTCTTGCTTCCTCAGCCTTATATGGATACAAGTATGAGACATTGAATGTCGAAGATATTCCGATCTCATCCGGCAATTCAATTTCATAAGCGTTTTCTCCCAATTTCTTTAGGACTCTGCATGGCCCAATTTTCTTCATTTTCAGCTTGTTGTATGTTCCCCTTGGGAACCTTTCCTTCCTCAGATGTTCTAGAACTAGATCACCAAATTTGAACTGAAGTTGTCTCCGATGCTGATCCACTCTGCACTTATATTCATGGTTTGATTCTAGCAATCGCTCCTTCACCCTGCTGTGAATTTCTTTCATCGCCTCTGCGAATTATTCAGCGCTTGCGCTCTTAGTCATTATCTGCTCTGAGTCCCTCAGTTCAGATACTCCTCTTGGTTGCCTACCATATACAATCTCAAATGGATTTTTGCCTGTGCTCCTGTTCACCAAGTCGTTGTACGCAAACTCTGCCTGTGGAAACACATTGTCCCAATTGCTGTGGTGCTCTGTCACCAAGCTTCTTAATAAGTCTCCCAGAATTCTATTTACCACCTCTGTTTTCCCATCCGTCTGAGGATGATAGGCAGAACTAAACATCAAGTTAGTTCCCATCTTCTTCTAGAGTGTCCTCCAGAAATGTCCAATGAATTTCGTATCCCTGTCCGATACTATGCTTCTGGGTAACCCATGAAGTCTAACGACCTCCTTGAAGAACAAATTTGCGATATGAGTCGCATCGCTGGTCTTCTGGCATGGGATAAAATGTGCCATTTTGGAAAACTTGTCAACCACCACAAAGATAAAATCATGTCCTCTTTGCGTCCTAGGCAATCCCAATACAAAATCCATACTGATTTCATCCCACGGCCTTTCGGGTATGGGTAATGATTGATAGAATCCCGCATTCTGCTTCCTGCCCTTCGAATGTTGGAAAATTCTACATCTGTCGACAAACTTCTTGACTTTCGACTGCATCCCTGGCCAAAAGTATGCTTCTCTTATCTTTGCAAATGTCTTGTCGTGGCCAAAATGCCCTACCAATCCACCACTGTGCTTCTCCTTTAATAGATTCTCCCTCATGGAGAAATTCAGAATACATAGCTGATTTCCTCTGAACAACAGTCCTTCCTGGATCATATAATCTATCCATGGGCTTCTATATCTGAGAAATGGATTCTCAGCTGCTTCATATGCCTCTACAAAATCTGCATCACCAGCATACATGTCCCTAAGATTTTCAAAACCCAATGTTTTGATTCGGAATTCCTGCAGCAACAAACACTTCCTGCTCAAAGCATTAGCTACTTTGTTAGCAGTACCTGAAATGTGTTTAATTACAAATGTAAAATTATGAATACACTCTACCCATTTAGCATGTTTCTGATTCAACTTCTCCTGTTGATTCACAAACTGTAATGCATGATTATCACTATAAAAAACAAATTCTTTTGGGATCAAGTAATGCCTCCATTTCTTCAACGCCTGTATGATAGCATAAAATTCTTTGTCATACGTGGAGTACTTCACTTTTGCCTCATTCAACTTCTCGCTGAAATATGCAATTGGTCTATCCTCCTGACTCAAGACCGCTCCTATGGCAAAGCCACTTGCATCACATTTCACTTGGAACACTTTCATAAAATCCGGTAACACCAAAACCGACTGTTCCGTGATCTTTCACTTCAATAGATTGAAGCTCTTCTCTGCCTCTTCAGTCCAATGAAAATATTTGTGTCTTTTATTGACTGTGTCCATCATCGCTGCGCTAATTCCACTGAAATTCCTGATGAATTTTTGGTAGAAACTGGCCGATCCATGAAAACTTCTCACCTTGACAATATTTCTCGGTGATGGCCAATTTTTAATTACCTCCACTTTACTTGGATCCATCTTTAATTCATTTGATGATATGACAAATCCCAGGTAAATGAGTTCTGTCTTCATAAATGAAGATTTCCTCATGTTGATCAACAACTTCTCTTGCTGTAGCTTCTTCATCATTGCAGCTAAATGCTTCAGATGTTCTACTTTTGTCTTACTGAAAATCAATATGTCATCCAGATAAACCATGACAAACTTACCAATGAATTCCTTCAACACTTCATTCATCAGCCTCATAAAGTTACTCGGTGCATTCGTCAAGCCAAATGGCATGACTAGCCATTCATACAACCCTTCGTTGGTTTTTAAGGCTGTCTTCCACTCATCACCTTCCCTCATGCGAATCTGATGGTATCTGCTTTTCAAATCAACCTTTGAAAAAAACTTGGCTCCACTTAAATAGTCCATCAAGTCATCCATCTGTGGCAATGGAAACTTGTACCTAATGGTTATCTTGTTAATGGCTCTGGAGTCTGTACACATTCTCCAACCTCCATCTTTCTTTGGACTCAATATGGTTGGAACGACACACGGACTTAAACTTTCCCTAATCAGTCCTTTATCCAACAGTTCCTGTACCTACCTTTTGACTTCTTCATTTTCCTGCAGCGTCAACCTATACGCAGCTTTGTTCGGCAAACTGGCTCCTAGTATGAGGTCTATATGATGACTTATGCTCCTCATCGGTGGAAACGAATGAGGTAATTCATCTACCACAATGTCATTGAACTCTTCCAGTAGTTCCTGAATTTCTTCCGGAAAATCATCCACTCTTGTGCTGGTCAGAACAATTTTTGGTTTCCTGACCACAAAGAATTGTGGATCTTCCTTCTTCTTTACTTTCGCTAGAAGTTCCTTCCCACTCATGAGAAGTACAATATTTCTCGGTTCTGGTTTTACTTCTTTATATTTAATTGGAAGTAGCATATGTGTTCTTCCATTCTTCTCCAAAGTATAAGTATTCATCTTCCCATCATGAATTACATTCCTGTCATATTTCCATGGTATGCATAGCAATAAATGACATACATCCATAGGAATAACATCACAAAGTATTTTATCATTATATCCTCCTATCTTGATGTCAACTAAGTAATGTTTAGTGACATTTACCTGATGTCCCTTCTGTAGCCGTGAAACTTTGTATGGACTCGGATGATCAGTTGTCTCCAGTTCTAGTTTCTCCACCATCTTGGTTGAAACGAGATTATCTGTGCTACCGCTATCCATGATAACCTTGCATTTCCTGTCTTTGGTCTTGCATGTGGTTATGAAAAGTATGTTTCTTTGAGATGTGTCCTCCACCTTCTTCTCGGGTGTTAAGAAAACCTTATGCATCATCAACGACCTTCCGTCTTTTGCATCTTCTCCCTCAGCATCTCGCCTCTGTGCCTCGGTGATGTGAGCTTCTCCTCCATCCTTCTTCCTATCTGGACAGTCAACTGCCTTGTGCCCATTCTTTCCACACGTGAAGCATGTGATGACTCCACCCCTGCCTCTTCCTCTACCTCTGGTACGAGGAAATGTGTTATTATCAGCATATCCTCTGCTCTGTTCTGTCTGCTGCCTTCGCTGTTCAGCGTGCTGGCCTCGTTGTGAACTTCCACCTCTTTCCGTTCTAGTCTAAGGCTTTTTCCAGTCATCCTTAGATTTCTGGAACCTATCTTGAGCAACTGACTTACCTTTTGGTTGGCTCCTACCTCGGCCTCACTGTGCTGGCTTACGGCTCAGCTTCTCTTTAGCTTTCAACGCCATCTGATACGCATCCTCCACCGTTCTGATGGTTGTCATACTCATCTCATCCTGGATATCGTATCTTAAGCCATTCATAGACCTGGAAACTTTTTCATCATCTCTCTCCCGATGACCTGCTCTAATATTTAGCTTGTAGAATTCCTCAGTATACTCCTTCACTGTCATCAACTTCTGTCTCAGGTTCTGCATTCTCCTGAACAGTGTGATTTGATAATCCCTTGGGATGAACTTTTCCTTCATCTTCGCAATCATTCAATCCCAGCTTTTAATCTTTTGCTTGCCTTTGGAACGTCTGTCCGCTTGAAGCTCATCCCACTATAATGCTACGTGCCCCTTCAATTGTGTGACAGCATGTCTGACCTTCTTATCCTCTTCGATATCCTCATAATTGAAGTAGGTGTCAAGAGCTCTAATCCAATCTAGAAGCTCTTCTGCATCTAGACTCCCTTCATAAGCTGGAATGTCCATCTTTGTTTTTGAACTCATCCGGGCGATAGCTTTAATTAACTGCTCGTTGGCTGCATATTCAACTGCAACTTCTCCTTGTTGTTCGACTTCAACTTGACCTTCGGAGTCACTCAGATCTCCAGCACTGGCTGTGCATCTCTGTGCTGCTTCCATATCTTCTAGTCTCGCTCGGAGATCACGTATCTGCCTCTCCATTTCTGGATTCTGTGCTTGTCTCCCTCTTCCTCTCTGGTTTCCCATATCCTCTGAATCAGGTGATTGTCTTTCTCTCCTCGGCGGCATGGTGAAATATTCTTTTCTTTTCTGCTATAGAAAACAGAGAAACTTTCTCTCTCTGATACCACTCTGATGAAAATGCGCAACCCAGGGCACGTCCGCTCCCATAGGACCTTCTTTCCCTTCGGCCTGAAGAGATGAAATGCTCTTCAAATCCCTTATCGAGACTTTTCTACACCCATAGGACTCTCCCGACGATCTCCCTTTGTCCTGTCAGGAAATTGGACCTCGCGCGATCGCGAGTCCTACACTCCCGAGATCGGGTCTTACAAATCCCCGAACCCCGATGAGTCTTTACCACAGATTCCTTGCTCTTTGTCGGGAATATCCTCATCGGGAAATTGACACTTACGAGGTCGTAGGCAACTTACCTTACAAATCCCCGATTCCCGATGGCCTGTCAGTCAACACTGACCTTATCCCAATTTATTGGGACTTTGGCTCTATCGCGACTTCGCTACTCGCGACTCCCAGCGCTCGGTTCTCCAACTCCCGAGTCGCGATGTGCCGAGATGCCAATACTCCCTGTCACGCTTTCGTGACCTCGTGCCCTTGCTACTTGAAACTTCCAATATTTGGGCGTTCACCCCACAAACTCCCAAGATCGCGATATCTCTGACCTCTACCACCTGTATTCCACTTGCTCTCGCGGTCCCACATGCTAACCGACGGTTGCCGAGATATTGCGTCTTGCTATCTCGCAACTTTTTCTCTAATTCCTTGTGGATCCAACTTGCGAACCTCCGAGTTCACGATACGTCGATGCCAGCTGTCACTGACTCCCTGCGAGGGTTGACCTTTTGACACCTGTCCTTCACTACATCCTTAACTCCGTTGGGAAATCGCGTATCAGGATATCACGATTCCCGTTGTCATGTGCACGAGACTTTCAATTCCCCGATCCCCGACTCTGCGGGATCTCCTGCCATGTGTCCATGCTATTTTGACGGCTCTGATCCTATAAGAAAATCGTGGATCGCGATTTCAACATGCATGAGTCTCTTGTCTCTGGAAACCCCGATTCTCCGATTCTCGACTCTTCGAGATCTCTTGCCACGTGTCCCTGCCAATGGACGGTTCTGAACTCCCGTCAGGATATCACGGATTGTGATTCCCTGATGCAATGATTCTACACTCCTACAATCCCCGATGGGTAAAATCCCGATGTCTCCCTAGAATGCTGACGCGTGTCCTGCTGAGATCAATGGCTAGGATCCTTGCTCAGGATTTCGAGAATCACAAGGTCTCGATTCTCTACCTTAACAAAACCCTGATGACTCTGATATCTCGATGACTTCTCCGGGACTCTTCCTCTGCACACTAAGGATTAACCCCAGTGCAAATCCTTGAGATCTAACGACTGACTGGATTTCGTCGATCTCCTTGGTAAGATCCTCACCGTCGATTTCTCCTCCTTGAAGATTTCTTGAGAAGGCTAAGTGTCCTTTCTCAGAACTTTTCCTCTAACACCTGCACTCACATCTCCTACTCGAACCTTCCTTAGCAAAAACTCCTATTCTCTACATTAACGATGTCATGAAGGTGCTATACCTCCTGATCTTTTCCACTCTGATTCTTTCAGAGGAACTTGCGCGCACACCTTGCGCTCAACATTCAACAATTCCCCAAGTGTTGAATCCTTCCGACTCTGCGCACTCCTGCACCAACAGTCTTTGATCTCCTTTGCTCAGATTTACAACTGAGACTTCCTCTTTAGCCTGCACACTCCTTGCATGGCTTCAACAACCCACGTCCACTTCTAGGTGAATGAGAACAAAAGTTAAACTACTGAGCCTTCATCAACGCACTCCTTGCGGATGAATTCAACTACACACCTTGCAGGAATCTCCTGGCTCAGATAGAGAAACAATTGAACCTCACTCTCTCTCCCTTTTAGACTTTAGATTGAAACATGAAATCACTTGCACCACATATACAAAGCAAATGCATAACAAGAAAGCAAACATTCATGAGCATAACACCAATACACAGAGAAAACAACACAAACCATGTGCTTGAGTCAAAGCTTCCTTCTATTAACTCAAATGCCTGTACATGGGTGTTCTTCACACAATATTCTCTGGTTGCTCCTCTCTTCTCCTGAATGCTTCCTCTTCTATTCACTATTATATTACAATGGTACAATGAGGGTGTCTATATCTGTTTTCCCTCTCGGACTCTAAACTATCAAATCTAGACTTAAACATCCTATCTACTAGCATTAAATCTATTAAATGCTGACTATCTACCAAAGGATGAGAGCTTAAAGGCTCAAGGTCCAATAAAATATACATATGCGCCTTCATAAATGGTTCATTAAAGACTTGCGCTACAATCCCAAAGCACTTTAAAAATTTGGGTTTTTTTATCCAGTTGATCTCCGCTTGATGTGCTGGCTCGCTTGATGAGTTGGCGATGCTCCTGCATCACTAAGCAAGAGACAATGTACAAAAGAATCGAGATCGAGCTCCAAGGAGTACAACAATATCTCCAGTTTAGCTGCACAGTCTCCTTTGCGGCCCTGCCAGAAGGAACAACAAAAGAGGGAGACAAACCAGTTGAACTCTACAATATTGCTGACATAGTCGAAGTATGCCTTCAGAAGGCATAGGAAGAAACAACGCAGGCCACCCAGGCCTTAAAGAAAGCACAGGAGGAAATCATCGAGTAAAGGTGATCTACACAACAAGAGAAGGACACTATCCATGTGAAATTTAAAGAAGACAGAGCGAAGATCCAAAAAGAGAAAGAGAAGCTATTCACGAAGCAGATTGGGATTGAAGAAGCAGTCAACAGAGAATTTCTCTCTATGATTGGCTTAGAACAAAAGGTAGAAGAACCCATAGAACACCAATTGATGAAGCTTGCTGAAGTTATTCAACAACTTCAACAAAGAGTCGTGGACTTAGAGCTTCAAACAATAAAACAAACCCCACAAGAAGTGCATGACCAACGTGAAATAACTGCTTGGAGCACCGTAGAAAGGATTAAAGAACTCACTGAGGAATGCAAACAATTAAGTAGAAGAAGTGTGCAGATCTATGAGAACCTAACTGAGAACCCAGAATTGCATAAATTGGAGTCACAGTGCTAAGAGGCAAAATACAACACATAAAATCTACAGGTGTAGCTGAAGGCCCTATCACCCATAGAGAGAATGAAGAGGTTTCCAGAGCAACACACAACCCAATAGCAGATTCTCATGCTTTAGAGTAAAGTAATGGAAGTCTCTCACCGACTTCAACCAGTGCAAGAAAAGGCATGCCAACAGTTCACTGAAGTTGAAAGCCAAGGAGTAGAACTTGAACAGGTTGTGAATATAACAAAACAATGATTAGAAGGGCCGGTGAATGAGGAACTCATCCAGGAGTTCGATGAGAAAAAGGCAATAGCAATGTGGCAGGTCAAAGAAGCTCGAGCCAAGCTTGAGGATTTCGAAGCAGAATTGGTCAGACCTAAGTGACTCGAGATGAGTCACAGGTGAGTGTTGGGGGCTTATTGGCCCTTGACCAAGTTTTGAGGAACACTTGGTCATAACTAACTATTTTTGGACTCTGATAACCTGTCAAAGATGGATCACTAGGCGAAGCAGAGATCACGGGATCTCGGTCCACTTTTGGGCCTCTTTTAGGGTTTTGGGTTAATATAAGGGGAAAGGGATGTCGGTCCATGGGTTTACCCACACTTAGGCCCACATTTGTAATGTATAAAAAGAAGGATAGGAAATGTAAGAAGTAGCATATGTGATTGCTTAGTGCAATTAATAGTGCATCTATGTGATGTCGAATAATTGCTCTATGCGAACTGTGTAAGGCTTGCAAGGCTAAGTGCAAGTTACTATGTGGTTGGTATAGAAAGATAAATGTTGTAATGCAAGGAAGAAGGATCTAGAGAGCTGTGCATATCTTCTGTCCTATGTGAAGAAGGGTTTTGGAGGATTTTTTCTTGTAACAGCTTGAAGGCGATAATAAAGAAGAATATCTTGTGGACGTAGCCCCAGGGGGACTAAACCACGTAAATATGTGTGTTATGCTCTGTGCTTTGGTTCAATGTGTTTATCTTTTCTTATGCTATGTGCTTTGATATATCGACTTATGCTCTGTGCTTCTTAGATATATATGATTTTTGTATTTGATGTGTATGAGGATGCTTAGTGCTGATCTATTGGATCTGATATGGGTTACTATGGTTAAATGCTATAATACTGTAAATATGAGTATTCATTGCAAAGATCTGTGCTATTTGTAAAGTATAATAAGGGTTAAATATTGATGAATGATCTATGCTAAGTTCCCTGTAAAATATATAATCACAGATTTGTGTCCCAGCTAAGGTTTCAGAAACCCGATTCTTGCAACCACCCCTGCCTCTACCTTGGGTGAGACTTCATATGCTTCGCAGGTGTTGCCGAAAGGGCCGATAGTTAGAGCTTTGTTGGTGAGATCTTGATTGTTGAACCCTGGGTCTACCCCTGTGCCAACAGTTGCACTCTAAGACAAACGACCGTGAGAAATTTAGAAAGGATAGAATAGGGCATGTGCTCATAACCTCCTTCATTTTCTCAAATGTCTATTATGACTCCTCCGTCCAATGAAAGTCACCCTTCTTGGTCAAATCTGTGAGTGGTTCTCACAACTATATAAATCCCTTGATGAACCTCATCTAGTATTTGCATAACCAAAATAATCCCTTCAACTTTGTGAGGTTATTGGGTGTTGGCCAATCCAAAATGGCTTTGATCTTCTCCTAATGAACCTGTACTCCTTTCTAACTGATGATATGCCCTAAGTACAATAGTTCTCTCATCCCAAATTCACATTTGGAATCCTTGGCATATAATGATTGTTCTTGCATAATTCCCAAGACCTCCTCCAAATGTGCCAGATGCTCATCCCACATCCTGTTGTAAATCAATATGTCATCGAAGAATACCAAAAGGTACTTCCTCAAATTCCCTCTAAAGATGTGGTTCATGCAAGACTGGAAAGTGGTTGGTGCGTTGGTCAACCCAAACAACATGAACACGAACTCGAAATGTCCAAAATGGCATATGAATGCTGTCTTCTCTACATCCTGCTCCCTAATATTGATCTGATGATATCCTGACCATAGATCAATATTGGTGAAGAAAACTGCCTCATGTAACTCGTCCATCAACTCATCTATGTGTGGAATGGGGTACCTGTTCTTGATCATTTTCTTGTTGAGATCTCTATAATCAATGCACATCCTCAATGTGCCATCCTTCTTTAGTACCAAAACAACTGAATAATCAAAAGGACTCATGCTAGGCTTGATGTGCCCCATTGCAAACAATTCTTTGATTGCTTTCTCAATATCGTTCTTGAATTTCTTGGGGTTCCTATAGGGTGTGGTGATCATCAGTGTATCCCCTGCGTCCAACTCGATTGTGTGCTTGAATCCCCTTTATGGTTGTCTCTCTGGTGGTCTCGACCCAAAAAATGGCTCATACTAGTTCATAATATCTATGATCTGTGGATGATACTTCTTTCTACCCTCTGACTCTTTCCGTGAGGTGATCAAACACTCTGCTGCATAAGCTACATCACCATGACAAAAAATCCTCTCCATCCTCTTTGCCGATACTTCTCAGGGTGCTCCTATCGACATACCTCTTAGTACCACTCTTGATCCACTGGTATCTTTGAAACTCATGGTCAACATCTGATAGTTGAACCCAATCTCTCCCAATGAATATAACCACTGTACCCCAAACACTGCATTTGTCTCTGATAGGTAAACTACATAAAAGGTATATGTATGCGTGTAGTTTCCTAGCTTGACCTCTAGGTCTGGGACCATGTCCAAACATGTCATTGTTTATCCATCTGCTATTTCCATGTGGAATCCCTCAAAATCCTCCATGCGTAACCCCCTCCTGGGTACTAAGGATGCATCTATGAAATTATGGGTGTCCCTACCATCAAATAGAGCTGTCATGCACTATCCCTGTACAAGGCCCTTGAGCCTGAGAGTGTTGTAATTGGGTACCCTTGAAAGGGTTTCTATGGTTCCCCCTTTCACCTCTCTATGATTTTTTGTCTCCTTAATGGGCTGTGTCTCAGTTGTTATCTAAGGTTTCTTTGGCTACCGCTCTGGCTCATGTGTGGTATCCTCCTCTAAATCACTGTCTTCATGTTCCCCTATCTCCTCATCCTCCTCCTCACTGCTTGAATCCACATCAATGTAGTGGATATGTCCCTTTCCCATGCATCTATGCCCTGGGACCCAAGGGTCTCTCCAAGAGAAGAAAAGCTTATTCCTCATCAACTATCTTCTAGTGTCATCATCCAATTTGGGCTTACCCTTCCATTCCCTTTGAGGATTTTTTTGATCCCTATATCTCTATGGTTCAAAGGGTTTGGTAAAGGTTTTTGGTTTTAGTGAAGAGTCCCCCATGTCTCTCGTGTGCACAATGGCCTCTTGTAGGGTGAGAGGCTTGAAATCCTTAACCCAACCCCTCAATGGCTCTGTCAATGCCTCAGTGAACAACATCACCAATCTGTGCTCCGATGTATCGGATACGACCACAGCCTTCTGCTAGAAATTCATGATGAAGGCCTTAAGTGATCCAGTCTGTCTCAACTGTGTAAGGTCCCTGGAGTGGAGCTCTGGATCTCTTCTGTCAAATCTCTTCATCAACCTCTTAGTGAACTCCAAATATGAAGTCATGTGGTTATGACCTAACATCACCAACCCATGGTACCGCCACTCGTGGACCTCCCCATCCAATTGCAATATGGTGAAGGTGATAAATTCCGACTTTATGATCAGGTTAATCTTGAAGTATGTGTCAATATTATGAACCCATGCCTGAGCTAAGCAATGCGATGATCCATCAAAAGTAGGAATGTTCAACTTTTCCACTTTCTTGATGAAATCCATGTTGTGATTTTCCCGTTGCCTCTCTGTGCCTCCCAGGGTCTGTTTTGATATCTGATCGAACAATATTCCATCAAAATCATGTATGCATGGAAATACAGTCCTAGTGCCAAGTAGTCTCTCTTGTACTCCCTAAATAGATCCTTTGGCACCACCTATCCCTGACTTGATTGTCTTCCTATCTTCTCTGGCTGTCCCAATGACTGTTCTACCTAGAACTGTGGGTATAAAGGTCAGGGAATCCTCCCAGATGATGTGTTAGCTCGGACTAGTGAAGGGTTTGGAATAGCCCCACCCTTAGAGCCACTGAAGCCACTAGCCCCACCTCCCTGGTGCCCTCCTGAACCACTCGAACCTCCTGCAACATTGGCACCTATAGTTCTCATGGTATGGTGGAGCATCTGTGTGCTAATATCCATTTGCTGTATAGGGTTCATCATGTCTCTCTGTCCACTAGCTAGGTCATTCAACATGGCCTACGAACTATCAATATGTGTCTCGGGGCCTTTCCACCTACCCTTGGGTGTCTCACACCTGTCACCCATAGTCCTATGTATCTCGACCTCTGTGTCTGAACTGATATTCTCTCTGTCCTGTATCTCTAGCTCTTTATCTGTCTGAGTGTTGAAGGGGGTGTAATCCATTTGGTTTCTATCTCTCCTATCTTTGCTATGACCTCTGTGGTATTAAATGTACTTGTTCCCAATATGTCCTCGACCCTCTAGGTATTCTTCACCTGTTCCCAGAATCATGGGGTCATGAGAATCACTTCTTCATAGGTTGGCAGGAAGAAGGCTCTGATACCACTGAAATATCCCTGATCCAACTGATTTCGATATCTACTATTGAACTACTTTTTTTGTCACAGAAGTCTGATACTCTGGGGGTTTTTGGATGCATTTGATTTAATGTGTGAACATGCTTGGTGATTGTTAGGACCACACAATGTACCTTTTTGCCTATACTTTTTGCCACCATTATACCCTTGACCACCTGTATTTAGACTCATATTATCACTTCATCTGATCATTCCAAGGTATACAACGTCCTTTCTCATTACTATATGCTTAATCTATTTTGCATAATATTTTACATCACTTTCATACTTAACCATTGATTAGAAATGCATAAGTGTCCAAAGCTGTAGATTTGCATTCAAGGCCTATTGCTGAAACACAGAAACGATGCTGAAACACGGAGCTGCTACACAATCCGAGGTCGTAGACGTTGAAACACGGAGCTGCTACACAGTCCGAGGTCGCAGACGCTGAAACACGGAGCTGCTATACAGTCCGAGGCCGCAAGATGCTGAAACACAGAGAAGACCGCCAGAACCAACGATGCTGAAACACAGGCTGTTACAGTTAGTGATCAAGGCCGACAAAGTCAAGAGCGCAATTCACGTGGCTGAAACAGCCCATGAATTGCGATGCTGAAACAACATCAGCAACGATGAGAAGAAGCTGTTACACCAGCCGTAACAACAATACCTCGTTCAGTTCCTGTAATAGCATTCGGTTGCGTGAGACTAGGACATCCTATGCTGATTTAGAAAGAAGATCCGACTTAGGATAGGATTCAGATATGCATTGTAATGATTGTATCGAAGGGATTTCCTCTTTAAATCAGAGGAATTCACCATTCAAGAGATCCAAGTTTTGATACATTGAAGCAACTCCAGAGAAGCGGGACGCATTCTATTCTTTCAATTGTAATGTGATATTTTGACAGATGAATATAAGACTGCTTTGATTATCCTTCTTTAGTCTTTCATTCAGGGGAATCTTGTGAGAAGGGAGGGCCCACCTTCATTACAAGATTCACCCATTAGATAGAAGTGAGTTAGTATAATTTCTGTTTATGTTTTGTTCAACTGTCGTTTGCTGAAATACTGTTTTTATGAATTTCGCTTTGCTGAAACACTACTGACTCTGTCTTAGTTGTTGAATGAAATTTATAATCCTTTTTATCAATCTTGTGTGATGATTTTACGAGGCTAGCAGAGAATTGGTTAAGGGTCCTTGCTCAGACAG
>ML781228.1:1254266-1279678 GCA_009831015.1 Picea engelmannii
GCTCAGTTCTGGATCGTCCAGATCTGTGCGAAGATTATCGTCGATTCCGGACCCCCCCTTTTCGTTAAAGGCAGAACGGGTGGGGGGGTCCAGAATGCTATATGAACCGTTGATCCAAGCGCTGTGATTTGAGCCATTGAAAGGTGAACGAAGCATAGGTCGGGAGAGGCAAAGGTCATGTGTAGGCCAAAACTTAGGATTAGCGCTTTCTCATGGATTTTATTCAATTTTGTCATAAACACCACCAAGGGGATCTTGTTCCAACTATCCTAAGGCAAGAAAAGACTTGATGTAGCACTTTCTTCTGGTGGGTTTTCTTTGGGCAAGGCAGGCCAAGAAATTAGTCTACATTCTAACCTACTTTCACAAGACGAATAACCCAGATTAAACTGTTGGGTTAAGGTATTATTTTCCCTAAGGGCTATCTGACCAGGATTAGACAGTTTGGTCAGATGCATTCACTAGTTTCTATCCTAGGGGCTATCTGACCAGGATTAGATAGTCTGGTCAGATGCATTCATTAGTTTCTATCCTAGGGGCTATCTGATTAGGATTAGATGGTCTGATCAGATGTATTCACTAACCTATCAACATTGGAAATTTAAAAGAACTTGGTCATGCTTGAAAGGTATGACCAAGTCACTGTTATTGCATGGGGCTTTTTATTTCGAATCTTTTTGCCCTCTTTTCTTTTCCTTTTCTTTTGCAAAAATGAAAATGAAGTTCCAATAAGAACACTAGATACAGATAATATCAATATATCCAAGTCACAAGTTGATTTCCATAATTTATGGGGTGATAACAGATCCCACCATTGGAATATGATGATGTATGACTCAAAACTATCGTTTCGTCCTCCTTTGTAATGGGTCAGAAGGGTTTCCTCATATCTACTCCATAATACTCCATGGAACCCCAAATGTACTTCCTCAAGAGCTGTGCCCTAACTAACTGTTTGCTGTGTTCTAAGAGATTCGACCGTCGAAAATTAATGACAAGTGGCTCAATAGATGAGCCCTGACTAGCTCTCTAATGGGTTAGAAGGAATCTGCAAAATATTGATATGTCTCGGGTGGCCACACGAACCCTCTCTCTAATCCCTTGCACCCTCACTGGCTAAGCTACGCAACCACTGAACTAGATCTATGAAATGCACGGTGAAATACCTAGATGGTATCTTCGATAGGCTAGGGTGTGTCTCTCAACATCAAAACCGATCAATGGTGGTGGTTTCCTCCATAAATCCACAAAAAAAAAGGGGGTCGATTTCCTCCTCCTCTGCAAATGTATCAACATCAAATCATAACATAATGAGGAATTAGGTCAAATTCCTCCCTTTATACTCTTCCTGATCTAATTCACCATTGACATCACTTAAGCTAGGTGCTTTTCCTCCTAAGGTGAGTAATTAATTAATTAAGTCTCCCTTTAACACCTTTTCATTCTATTTCTTTGTTGACTTAGGCTTAAGTGACTTTTCTTATGCTTTTTGGATTAATTCATCGTTTAACCACCAAATCACACTTATTTCTCCTCTTGTTCCATGTTTGTGTCTGACTATAGTCTACGAGAACAAATAGACTGCTAAGTCACTCCTTGTTGGTCTACTCTTGGGAACGAGACATGAAAAAATCATCACTATGTAGACACAAGTGTATGTGTCTTCTCTGTGTTGGGCAGGGATAATTTTAACGATAGAAATTTATATTAAAATGTAGAAACTTGGACTAATATTACTAGTCCTTAATACACAAAATGTAAAATATTTGGCGATCGTTTTGTAAAAATATACAAATTTCTAAGGATGTTTTATAGTTTCTATAAAATTTTGGTGTTTTTTAAGGTAAAAAATTTGTATTCTATGGATTTTGGGCGAATCATTTTTAGAAAAAATGGAATTTGGCAAATCGTTTTTTTGGGAAAAACCATGGAAAATGATCCCATTGGCAAAATTTAGCCCCTAAAATTTTCCTTGGTGTTTAACCACACATCAAGTCATGGGATTCAACTTTGACTCATTCTATTAAGATATCCTTAAAATCTCTTGGATATCGAAGCACAATTTTAACTTTGAAAAGATGGAAGACCAAATTTTCATAATTTTTGACTTGTAGTTATGTATTCATTTGAAACATTTTAGTAATCTGTTAAGTACCAAAGATATAAAAATGTAATCACCACAAGAGATACCAAGAACAATATGAAAAATATCCTTTATTATAATAGAAAAACCTTAAGGTGGGGCAACATCATACAATGGATCCTATTATGGAAGGGATCCTCTCCTATTCACTTTCCTATTCAAGGGGGAAACCTCCTAATGAGATGCACACTCCAAACAAAATACTTCTTATTGACACTCCATTACATTGCTCGAACCCCTTTATATAGTGATACCAACCACCTAAGATCATTATGGAGGTGGAACCTTCTAGAAGTAGAACCTTCTAGTAAGTCCTCTTACATTTATTATGTTTATATCGATATATATAATTACCATAGTGGGCCTTATTTAATAATATATTGGATCTATTCCACCTTACATTGAATGGTCCACTATTATCACTATGGACCTCTAGGCCCCCCCACTACCTCTCTAGCTACACTACATTCCATCCCCCTTATGAAAGCGTTGTCCTCAACACTTTTTACGAGAATGTACAACAATATACTAGGGTCCCATGGATAAGAGTGGACCATAGTGATGAGGTAGGTTGGTGAACCAGGGTCCCATGTATAAATGCAAGCCACCATATTGAAGTAGTCTAATCACCAATGTAAACCTGGGTCCCATGTCCAAGTACTCCTGCAAAATCCACGCTGAAGATAGTAGAAATCAAAATGATGCTCCAAATATTGACATTGGTCATGTGGATCCAAATATGTAGAACTGGCCAAATAATCATGAACTAGTATTAGAGAATAAGAGAATTGAAGAATAATATGCATAGAAGGCTTGTGTGTACTTTCCAAGATGTACTCTACATGAGGTGGAGTAGAGTCATCAAATAGAAGATGGAATTGGTTGTCATCCCATAAATGACAACTATCCATATACCAATCATCACAATCAACCTCAAAATAATACCAAGCATATGCTTCTTGATTGTATTCATCCCCGATGGCCTGCATAATATACCTTTCTTTCCTTGTGATGTTTAGCTCTTGAATATATTTCTCCTAAGTATTTTTCATTTCAACTTTGAACTCTTGAAATGTTGTCTTGATGACTTCCATGATTCGAGAATGAATATACATTGAAAATACTACTTATAATATACCAAAATAAATATCTTAAAATTCTCTATCCAATGGCATTGATCTAGTATCAATTTGAGCACCATGTGAAAAGTAATGAGCTCTGTAGTCCCATCGCCATCACAAAAAACCAAAAACAATTGCTGATTTTAAATCAACAATATCTTCACTTATGGAGCTCTGATTCAGACGATGTTTTTTTGAAATGTACTATTTTTGAAAGAGGAACTCAATTATGTAATGTTTTTGGGAAAATTAGGCTCCAAATGCTACAAAAATAAAAAAACATTACACAACCATCCGCAGAAAAACCCTGGAAATTAAAAGATTTTAAAAGGAGGATATCTTCACTTCCTAGACTCTGATTTGGATGATTGTTTTTTTTAAATTGGTTGATTTTCCAAGATTGTCTCATATAAAAACCATTTTTTTCAAATGACACACAAAAAACTACAATATTTCTCTGAAATTTTGTTGGCCCTTGACCAAGTTTTAAGGAAACATTGGTCGTGTTAAACCATTTTTGGGACTTCGACAGGCTGGTTGAAGATGGAGTGCCTAGGTGGAGATGAGATCGCGAGATCTCACTCATTTTGTGGGATTTTTGGGCTTTTAGGTTTTATGTAACGATTATGGGATGTCGGCCCATGGGTTTATCCATGTTTAGGCCTTGTTGTAATTGCATAAATAACTAGCTAAGTGATGTAAGAAGTAGATCTGATCGGCTAAGTGCATGAGATTGTAAGTTGCTACGTGCAATAGAATGTGTAAGGCTTTGTGTTAGTGAGGAGTTGGCTTTGTGCCTTGACCTGATTTTGAGGAAGGTGGATCTAGTGTGCTGTGCGCAGATCACCTGTCGACTGTGAAGTTGAGCTTTGTGGCTTTGTGCATAGGAGCAGATGAATGTAAGGAGTTCAAATACTAATAAAGAAGAGAAGAAGAAGTTGCTGAACGTATCCCCACATTGGGGTTAACCACATATATCCTGTGTTATGATGTGCTTTGTGAAATATTTATCATGTTGTTTATGTGTTTAGCTTCTTAGTGCACTGATATTGATGTATGATATATAGATTTGTGGATGCTTAGTGCTTTATGATGTTTTATTACTAGATCTGATGTAATGCTATGTGCTAGGTGATTTAAAGTACTTGATGTTGGTTGCTACTGCGTTGATTTGTAATTAGGGATTAATATGCGATGTGAATGGGATTTATGAACTAATGCATATTGATTGGATAAGTGCTCTGTTAAGTGCTGTAATCATAGATCTGTGTCCCAGCTAGGTTGTAGACACCTGAGTCCTGCAACCCCCCTGCCTCTACCTTGGGTGAGACTTCATATGCTTCACAGGTGTTGCCTAAAGGGCCGGTAGTTAGGTTTTTTTGGGTGCATTGCTAAAGTGTTGAAACCTAGGTCTGTCCCTGTGCCAACAAATGGTTCTGTTTCTAGGACTTGAAGCTGTGATTGCTGGGAATTGAAGAAAAGAGAAATCTCTATGCATAGATCTGTTGCTGCAGTGCATAGTAATCTACTTGACATGCAAATATCTGTGCTAAGAAAGGAACTGGATCTGAAGAAAAGAGGTAAGATCTTAAATCTTTGTGCTCTGATAAAGGTAAGATAAGTGGAAATTTTTGCTTTCAAAGTATGAATATAGGTATGTTTGATAGATTTTGTCCTAGTTTGAAAACTAGGGCACAGTTAGAAGAAAGAGTCGATCTGAATAGATTTGATAGAGATAGTGAAAGATATGTTATTCCCATGCATCGAAAGAATTTTTGGACAAACAAGTGGATGCGGGAACCTAGAGAGAATTTTTGTAGATTGCAGGTCCATCATTGTGATCTCAGTGCATAGTACATGAATGGTTGGGGATTGTTTAAAAGAAAGAGAGGATTGACACTGTGTTATAATTGAAAGATCGGGACATCTTGCTAAGGAATGCCCTGGTATAGGTCCTATTTGTCTCTGTTGTAAAGTTATTGTCCAAGAAGTTGAAGATTTCCATAGAATGATTTCTAAAGTTGAAAATATGAACATGAGACTAGAAAACTATGAAGAAGTTCAAGAGACTAAGGATACATTAGAGAACCATAAAGAGTCAGATACTATGTTATTACAGCTGAAAGAAACACTGAATGATCACATAGACATTAGTTTACCAGAAATATTAAAAGAGAAACAATGCATAGAAACAAGAATAGGAGACTTCGACATAGACTGTGTCTTGTATGAGGAAACACATGTGAATATCATGCCATAAAGCACTTGGGAAATTTTGGGAAATCCTGCTATGATACCTTCATTGGGAAGGATAGGTATTTTTAAAGGAAAGATGATAACCCTATGTGGAAGAGTTACTAATCTACCTATTATTTCTCATGAAACATCGAACAAAGAAGAATTTGAAGTCATTAAGTTTGTTGAGAAAAATTCCCCATTTGCACTTTTGTTAGGAAAAACTTGGATTGAGAAGGACCAGATCCGAAGGAAAGCAAAGGAGGAAGCTACAAAATAGAAAAAGAAAGAATTAAGGGACTTCATAGCTAGAAAGATAGAGGGACTAATAGAAGAACAAGAGGATAAGTTGAAGCAGTAGAGGGCCAGAGAATTAGCTGTCGAAGTTGAAAGAACACAAGAAGGCTTAAAGAACCTGTCCATGCAGGAAAGAAGTGCATCCACCCTGGAAATAGTAAGAGAAGATAAGAAGATAACGCATCTGAAAGACCCTCAGTAGTGCAAAGTTACTACGCTAAGAGAAGATAAGAATAAGAATGGAAAGAGGAATCCAGAAAATCAAATCACAAGAAAGAAGGCAAGAAAGCTCAGTAAAAAGAAAGAAAATTTAGAAAAACTGCAGAAAGTTCCAGAGAAGACTTTGCAAAAGGCAGGCTTACAGAACTTGAACCTCGCCGGAATAACAGAACAACATAGAATGGGACTTCACCACAACGAAGATATATGACCGTTGGAGGCATCCCTACCATTAGAGTAATCCTCTGGAATGAATAGAAACGTATTTATTGATGAAAATACCACCATTGGACCATTGGGACCATGCCATAATGACTTGATTTGTATTGATTGAGGAATTCCTTCCCATTGGAGGAATCCATTATGACGTTTCATATTTAACCCGTTGGATGTTGTGCAGGGACCACTTTTTGCAAACCGAGATATCCGAGCTAACAGATAATTGATTGCATATTGCGCTGTGCTGTCTATACCTCACCATTCATTTGATTACATTGTCTGTCTGTTCACCTACCCGATCTCCTTGATTACAAGTGTGAATGTCGGGTGAGCATAACATGCTAGAGAAATCTGTAGAGGATATTTTGATAGACCTCATGGCTGAGAGAGTCATGTCTATAGGAATAGAGGCATCGTCGACTGGTGGATTGCAGGCATCCCCATCGACTGGACGATGCTCTAACTGGGCTACTGAGAAATGAAGAAAACACCACGATGATTTGGCTAACGCGAAGCAGATCCCGTCGGTATTGCCAGACTACATCCCTCCTTTGACTAGCGTGATTAACCGTGATAGTGTCCCATGAGATTTTGAATACACATTGATCATTGCATACCTTCTGAAGGGGATACATGCAGTTGGACCCCAGTTGGGACTGATCCCAGCTCTCAAGATCAGTGAATTCAATCTCAGAGACTAGAAGAACTATGCGATGCTCGTGCCACATAGGTATTTGATGAAGACAATTGGGAAGAATCCCAAGACAGTTCCCCATCCATGGATTAAGGAGCTTGTGCGATCCACAATCTTGAACGTGATGAATATCCCCCACTTCGATTGACATTAGGAGGTTAACTCTTTCATTAAAATCCTCCTGTCGTGCTATCATGGAGGTTATCTTTGGTTATATAGGTGCATCACTATGGATTTGATGCTAATCCACTTGATCACAAGACTGAGCATGCAGGGATCGGACCCTCACCAGTTATACCTAGGCAAGATGTCAGATTGCTCCTTGGCCCAATTTATAAAATAAGAATATGGCGATGTAGATAAGGGGAAGTGAGGCTACAAGGTAGCCTCCATATAGGATGGTGCAATGCACCTTGCTTTCCAACTGATTGTTGACAAGCTCGTCAGAAAAAACCAACTGACACAAGTCACAAGGTTCATAGTGGACCTCGCAAGGAAGTGCATAGAAGGAATGCAGACGGAAAAGGACTGCCGTGAAGTGCAAGATCAAGGGTATGAGTTTCACTTTAGTTGGATATTGGTACTGATCACATTTTTCACTTGGAAAATTACAATAGGAGCAGCCTTCCCAGAAGTTGAGCCATCGGAGCCATTGGCCGCAAGGTTCTCCACCTTGTGGTACACGAATGATATGGAAAAGCAGTGGCAGTCGAATGTTGTCTTCCATACTTACTACCTACAACTAAAGCATGCCATTGAATCATTCCCTCAAATGACACTGAATACACTCCATCAGTATAGACCGTTCACGAAATTTTTCCCAGACTAACACTTCATCTACATCACCGCGCACAGGGATGAAAGTAAGGAGGACCTACAGTCTTACTATAAGTTGATCGAGGAAGACATGGAAGAGATCACTAAGGAATAGCCAAAAAAATTCCTTATACTAGTGGAATATGATGAACTCTCTGATCCCAACATCATCGGAAGTCCATTGGTCACTTGGGTCGAACATGATGGACAGAGCAACGCAAAGAAAAATAAGAAAAAGGAAGAAGTGCAGGACATAAAAAGTGATGACAAGGACAACGCATCAGAGGAAACTATGCTTGAATCACCTGCAGGAGGAGGAGGAGACAATGTAAACCAAGAGGTAGGAGGAGAAGAAGGAGACAAGAAAGAAAAAGGTTAAGTGACATCACCAAAGGATCCCCTTATAGAGGCCGAGACATCAAAGAAAAGGATGGTTTCTCCGCAGAAACCATCAACATGAAAGAAGGCCCAAACCAATAAGCCTTATTCATAGAACGTGCTCATAGTGGATGATATCGATCTCATAATCACAGCTGTAGAAGGCACTTCAGAGGATATCCTATAGAGACACGAAGCGAAGCAAGAAATATTGTATGAAATAATAGAGAAGGAGCTCAAAGACATCCAACAAGCTATCCATTTGAGCTACACAGTTCCTATTGCGCCATCTTCAGCAGAAAGTGTAGAATTGGGGGATGAGCCCACCCAATTACAAAGGCTAGCAGATGCAACTGAAGCTTAACTTCGTCAAGTCCAATAAGAAAAGGAGCAGGCCATAGATACCTTAAATCAAGAAAAGGAGGAGGCCCTAGAGAAACTTTGAGTTGCGTAGAAGGAGAAAAATGAAATTCAGGCGAAGTTCGAGTAGGACAATGCGAAGATACAAGAAGAAAAAGACCAACTTCTCACAGAGCAGATTGCAATCAAGGAGGTAGTGACTAAAGCACTTCGACCTGTGCTAGGCTTAGTGCAGGAGGAAGAAGAGTCAACTGAGATATAAGTGGGGAAGCTCGCTGAGGCCATTCAACAACTTCAAGCAAGAGTAATGGAGATAGAAATCCAAGCAGTGTCGAGCACTCCGCAAGAAGTGTGCGATTAGAGGGAAGAAATTTCCAGGAATGCAGTAGAAAGAATCAGGGCACTCACCTTAGAGTGTAAGAAAATAAGCGATCGAAGTGCGCAGACCTATGAGCACCTTGCAGAATATCTAGAGTTGAGGAAACTGGAGGCAAAACTCCAGGAGGTGAAGCAACAAGCGTCCACTGTAGAAGCACAAATGAAGCTACTTACTATCGTTGGGAAGATGAAAAGGTCACAGAAGAAACATGCAGTCCAATAGTAGGTTACTGCCATCCAGAGAAAGGTTATGGATGTGACACAGAGACTCCAGCTAGTGCAGGATGAAGCCTATACAATTTTTTAAGAAGTTTAAGGATAAGGCTCGTAGCTAGACCAACTGGTTGTGACAGTAGGACAACTCCTAGAAGGGCTTGTCACTGTGCAAGTCATTTAGGAGTTCTTTGAGTAGGAGGCTCTAGCGAAGCAACAAGTCGAGGTAGCTCAAGATAAGATTGAGGCCTTTGAAGTAGCCCTGCCTAGATTTGAGTGACTTGGGACGAGTCACAAGTGAGTGTTGGGGGATTGTTGGCCCTTGACCAAGTTTTAAGGAAATATTGGTTGTGTTTGACCATTTTTGGGACTTCGACAGGCTGGTTGAAGATGGAGCACCCAGGCAGAGCTGAGATCGTGATATATCACTCATTTTATGGGGTTTTTTGTCTTTTAGGGTTTATGTAATGGGTATGGGATGTCAGCCCATGGGTTAACCCATATTTAGGCCTTGTTGTAATTGTATAAATAACTATCAAAGCAATGTAAGAAGTAGATCTAATCGTCTTAGTGCATGATATTGTAAGTTGCTATGCACAACATAATGTGTAAGGCTTTGTGCTAGTGAGGAGTTGGCTTTGTGACTTGACCTGATTTTGAGGAAGGTGGATCTAGTGTGTTGTGCATAGATCACCTGTCCACTGCAGATTTTGGCTTTGTGGCTTTGTGCACAAGAGCAGATGAATGCAATGATCCGGATTATTTTCGGCACGAAATGAGAGCAGAGATATAACACAAAAATATTCAGAGATATTGCAAGAGAGAAAACAATATATAACAAGAGTCACAGATATACAATAATACACAATTTCTATTAATGAAATAAATGTACAGAGACTGTAAAAATACAAAGTGAAAGACTCACTAGAATGGTGGCAACTTATCTCTGAGAAGAGATGTGACAACTACTCGCATTCGCAAGAAGATGATTATTAAAATGAGGCTCTAAGGGCCTTTTTAACATAAGGAAAATACAAAACCCTAACCTCGGAAGATGAAAAGCCAAAAGGTTTGCGGGCCTCGATGGAGGTAGTTGATACGTCAACTTCTCGGGGGTGTAACTTTTGCATACAATCTCCGTTTGGGGCACCCAATACACCGTTAGAAATGTCTATCCAAGGACTAAAATTTTTGTGTGAGCAACATGAAATTCGTTCCATGTTACTCCTCTTTTTCCCAAAAAACATCATTTAGGGCCTCAAAATGGCTCTGGAAGTTCAGGACCCTAAAAACTGCTAAAAATAGTAAATTACCAAAATTGCTAGAAAACTGTTTTGAGCCAGTTGGAAAAGGTGGGTGGTCACCGATATCCACCTGGATCAATACTCCCTCCTTAGGAAGCAATGGTATCCATTGCGTTGAGTTCTCGGGGGAGAGGGGAAAGCGATTGCTGAATTTGAATCTTGGTGAGTTACTTGCCTTGATGGAGACGTCACGCTTCTTGGTTTGTTGAAGGTTGTTATGAACCTGTGGCTGGAAGGGTTGGACCTTTTTAACCAGTCTAGCTACATGATATGACTATGTGTAGAAGGAATATTTGCGCTTTGTTGCAACCTTGTCGACCTGCTTCTGTTGGATAGAAGGTGCTTGGTCCAAGGCTGTAGTGGTTGCAATATCCTTCTGTTCACCTTTTGAATAGATTGTGCAAAAGCTAAATTTTGAAGTATGAGATACTACCTTGTGGCATTGTTTAAGTGGGAAAATAGTTGGAACTACCTCTGGTATCTGTAGAGAATACCCCCCAGAGTAAGAATGACACTACGGGGTCGAGACTCATAGATAACATGGCACTTTCACATATATGGCTGGCCCAACAAAACATCACAGACATCCAATGGGGAAACATCACATAATACCTCATCCTTGAAGGGCTGGATGTTGTATGGCAATCGAAACCGCTGGCTGACACGAATATCTCATCCTTGGTGAAGCCACCCGATGTTGTATGGATGTGGGTGTGGTGTTGTCGATAATCCCAACTATTTGATGACCTCTACTGAGATGAGGTTATTCTAGCTTATGCTATCAACAATAAAATGCAGCGAGGTCCCCTTCACCCACATTTGTGAATGAAAAAGGCACTCCCCCTCTTCAGGATCTGTTGGTTCTTTCGGTTGAATTTCCCCATTCGTGACAATAGCAGTGGGGTCTGCGTCAATGATCTGTCTTCTACCAGTATTTTCAGAATTAGATTCTGAATCGGGGGTCGACTCCTTGTCTTTGATCTCGGCCACCAATGACTATTTTGAGCGACATTCATCGGTGTTGTTCTAGGGGCTTTTGTGGAAATCGCACCATTTTCCAGTGTCCTTCTTTGTCTTCCCGTGACCCTTCTTTTCCTGTGGCTTGGAATGGTTTTCGGGAGACTGTTTGTTTGGTCTGTCTTTCTCATACTTTGGTTGTTACGAATTTGCAGATCCGAACTCTTTTTTCTGGTGCTTAAACTTCCGCTCTATTTTAACAACATATCGATAAGCAGAACCGAGTGATGAGATGCCCAGAAAATCCATTTCAGTTTGGATGTATCTGTGTAGAGCCCCATGGTATTTCAGAACCAGATGTCACTCAGAGTCTTTGATACCCAGTTTGGTGTGCAAGGTATGGAAGGTATTGGTGAACTCCGAAACTTCTTGGCCCCTCTCTTGCCGCAATGTGGCCCATCTCATGTATTGGTCCTCATAGTTTCCAACAAGGTAATATTGTTCCTTTACCGCATCCACAAAAAAATCCCAAGTGGGCTCGACCCCATATATTCCAGACTCCTCTGTGGAACTTTTCTCCCAGTAAGTTTCCCACCAATGTTTGACATGAAGGAGAGTTTTAAGGAGTGCGAATGTGATATTTTCTCTGTCGAAAAAATTGTGAATAGAGAAATAACTTTCTAGCAGATTTAACCATTTGTCTAGGGCTTCTACATCTATCCGTCCTTCAAATACATGAATATCAAAATTAACTTGTACCTTGAAAGCCAAGGTGATTCAAAAGTGGCTTCTTGATGAATATGTGCCTGTTGCTATCGACAGGCATTGAAGGATGTGGGAAAAATTATCCATCATTTCGTCCCTCTGTCGCGTGAGAGCTTGCTCAAGCAACAAATTGATAGAATTGTTTGCTCTGTCATTTTTATTTTCTTCTGACATTGAGGGTTTCTTGGGTGTGCGAGAGCGATTTTCCTCAAGAGAGACAAGCTTGATACCCAATGTTCTATACTCAGACATTGTCAGGGACATGCACTGAAAAATGATCAAGAGCAGCCTGCTCTGATACCACCGATCTAAATTATTTTTGGCACGAAATGAGAGCAGAGATATAACAAAAAAATATTCAAAGATATTGCAAGAGAGACAACAATATAATAGATATATAGCAGAAATATAACAAGAGTCACATATATACAGTAATACACGATTTCTATTAATGAAATAAATGTATAGAGACTGTAAAAATATAGACTGAAAGACTCGCTAGAATGGTGGCAGCTTATCTCTGAGAAGAGATGTGACAGATACTCGCATTCAAAAAAATATTATTATTACAATGAGGCTCTAAGGGCCTTTTTAACATAAGGAAAATCCAAAACCCTAACCCAGGAAGATGAAAATCCAAAAGGTTTGCGGGCCCCGATGGAGGTAGTTGATACATCAACTTCTCGGGGGTGTACCATTTTCATACGATCTCCGTTTAGGGTGCTTGATACACCGTTAGAAATATCTATCCGAGGAATACAAATTTTGTGTGAGAAACATTGAAATTACTTCCATGTTTCTCCCGATTTTCCCCAAAAAACATCGTTTAGGGCCTCAAAATGGCTCCGGAAGTTCAGGACCCGAAAAACTGCTAAAAATGGTAAATTACCAAAATTGCTAGAAAACTATTTTGAGCCAGTTGGAAAAGGTGGGTGGCCGCTGATATCCACTTGGATCATGTAAGGAGTTCAAATACTAATAAAGAAGAGAAGAAGAAGTTGGTGGACGTAGCCCCACACTAGGGTGAACCATGCATATCCTGTGTTCTGATGTGCTTTGTGTAATATTTCTCATGTTGTTTATGTGTTTATCTTCTTAGTGCACTGATCTTGATGTATGATAGATAGATCTATGGATTATTATTGCGTTATGATGTTTTATTACTAGATCTGATGTAATACTATGTGCTAGGGGATCGAAAGTAATTGATCTTGGTTGCTACTGCACTAATATGTAATTAGGGTTTAATCTGCGATGTGAACGAGATTTATAAACTAATGCATATTTATTGGTTAAGTGCTATGTTAAGTGCTGTAATCACAGATTTGTGTCCCAGCTAGGTTGTAGACACCTAAGTCCTACAACCCCCCCTGCCTCTACCTCGGGTGAGACTTCATATGCTTTGTAGGTGTTGCCGAAAGGTCTAGTAGTTAGGGTTTTGTTGATGCACTGCTGAAGCATTGAACCTTGGGTCTACCCCTGTGCCAACAAATGTTGTGGCCCTCTTTTTCTTCTTCAAAAAATATGCAAAAAATAAATAAAAATTGCCCACAATTCCTGCCAAGAAAAGTGCTCTGATACCAATTGTTAAGTACCAAATATATAAAAATATAATCACCATAAGAGATACCAATAAAAATATGAAAAATATCATTTATTATAATATAAAACCCTTGAGGTAGGGAAACACCATACATTGGATTTTATTATGGAAGGGATCCTCTCCTTTTCACTTGACTCTTCAAGGGGGAAACCTCCTAATGAGTTGTACGCTCCAAACAAAATACTTCTTCTTGACACTCCATTACACTTTTTGAACCCATTTATATAGTGCTACCAACCACCAAATATCATTCTAGAGGAGGAACCTTCTAGAAGTAGAACCTTCTAGTAAGTCCTCTTACATTTATTATGTTTATACCAATATATCTAACTACCATAGTGTGACTTATTTAATAATATAGTGGAACTATTCCATGTTACATTGAATGGCCTCCACTATTATCACTATGGCCCTCTTTCCCCCCCACTACCTCTCTAGATACACTACATTATTATTTTTTTTATTCTAGTGCCCCCACCACTAGAATAAAAAAATTGTATTTTATGGAATTTGGGCGAATCATTTTTAGAAAAAATGGAAATTGGAAAATCGTTTTTTGGGAAAAACCATGGAAAATTAGCCCATTGGAAAAGATTAGCCTCTAAAATTTTCCTTGGTGTTGGACCACACATCAAGTCATGGGATTCAACTTTGACTCATTTTATTAAGATATCGTTAAAATCTCTTGGAGATCTAAGCACAATTTTAACTTTGAAAAGATGGAAGACCAAATTTTCATATTTTTTGACTTGTAGTTATGTATTCATATGAAAATTTTTAGTAAAACTTGACAGATATAAGAGATAACACACCATTTGACTCGATTTACTAAGATCATTTTTTATTCTAGTGCCCCCCCCCAACTAGAATAAAAAAATTGTATTCTATGGAATTTGGGTGAATCATTTTTAGAAAAAATGGAAATTGGAAAATCATTTTTTTTGGAAAAACCATGGAAAATTAGCCCATTGGCAAAATTTAGCCCCTAAAATTTTCCTTGGTGTTGGACCACAC
This sequence comes from Picea engelmannii, assembly GCA_009831015.1. NCBI lineage: Eukaryota > Viridiplantae > Streptophyta > Pinopsida > Pinales > Pinaceae > Picea > Picea engelmannii. The sequence goes on from ML781228.1 coordinate 1,268,983, forward strand.
ATCAAGTCATGGGATTCAACTTCGACTCATTTTATTAATATATCATTAAAATCTCTTGGAGATCTAAGCACAATTTTAACTTTGAAAAGATGGAAGACCAAATTTTCATTATTTTTGATGTGCAGTTATGTATTCATATGACACATTTTAGCAAACCTTGATAGATATAAGAAATAATATACCATAAAACTTCATAAATAAACCCTTAAACACCAAATATACCAAAACATTCACCATGAACAACACACACATATAGAAAAGATAACCCTTAAGGTAGAGTAACACCATCAATTACTCCTTATGGAAGGAATCACTCCATAGGCCATGATTTCTCAATACAATACAATCCAAAACACATCCAATACAATGATACTCATGTATATTTATACTTTATGATGAGTATTTCTAGGGCTCTATGCCAACTACCCATTATTATTATATTATTTCATTTTAATTACATAGTGGGCCTATTCCATTATTATGGCCACATTACATTCATTATACCCTTGGGTACCTCCCTAGGTACCCCATATTATCCTCACTAGGTACATTATATTCCATATCCATTGGTATGTTTCATCCTTGAAACATGGAAATAAGCCATATAATACGACCTACTAAGCAATGTAGTTAATTGGTACCATACATGAGCATCCATCCATCCTAGTGAAATGTGGACATGGGGTCCAAAAGTGACCCTTCGTCAATATTGATTTTGGTTTCTTCTTGGGATCCATGTCCTCACCATGCTATTATGATATCTCCATGCATTTATTTTATTCCTCTATGTGCCTCCATGTTGGTTGTCTTTTTGGTTGCATGTTTATCCATAGTAAGTTTGTTGTCATTCATTCCCTTGCCTTGATGACTATTGTTTCTCTGAGTGGTGGGTGTGGTGATATACAACAACCTTAATTAGTGTTTCTTATTTCTTTGACTCTTCAACACATGGTTCCATTAATACATTTATCTCCTTAGCTTCTTCTTCATGTGAATTCTCTTCATAGGGATTTTTCTTCAAGTGCTTATATGGTATCTTCTTCCGATTTAACTTCATACTCTTTATCTGACATGTCATTAGGTACTGTAATTAATTTCTCTACTAGGAATTCTTCATGTTTCCCTTTGGGCCCCTTCTTTCTTAGTAAGAGAAATATTCTACAATATAATTTTATTTTTCTTGTACCAAAGCTTCAAAAACTTCTTATGCACATTAATATTAACTTTACCAATTAAGTCCATCCAAGGATATACCAAAACAATATCCACATCATCCATATATATAACAAAAAAATATGAATGCACCACATATTTATTCATGGTAATCTTCAAATATTTAAAAAATCAACATTTTCACCTTCAACTTGTGTTTTGTGAGTATTATTTGTAGGAACTTGCAATCTCTTAGCCAAATTAACATTTATGAAATTATGTTTGCAACTAGAGTTAATATAAATAATGATCTTCTCTTTCTGAATACATCCATGAACCTGTAATGTGAAGTTGTCATATGAAAATAAATCCCTAGAGCTCTTCTTATCCTTTTTCACAACATGAGACCATATGTCGAATTTTTTTCTTCATATTATTCATCTGAAAGATCCTTTGTTTCTTCATAGTTATGTCCATATGATAGAGTTTTTCTCCAAGATACCAAATAATGATACTATATCCATTTTATGTACTTTTCAAGATTAGGACCATCATTTGTAAGAAACATCTTGCTTGCAATAACCCAAAAGTAGAACTAGAGTTTTGTTGTGCCTGCACAAAACCCTCCCTAATTTATTCTCTTATATTTTCTCCAAGCGAATAAATCCCCCCCCCCCCCCCCCCCCCACACACTAAAATTTTCTACTGGAAGCCATATTTTCTACTCTCTATACTTTACCCTTTTCCACATCTCTTTAGATCACTCTGACCCGCTGATGCATATTTTGATGAGTTCCCTCTTTATTCAATGATACATCACATATTGACAAAGCATTCCTTCATTTCTCCCCGATAAAATGTGTATTAACAAGGTTCATCTCTTTGTCTCTCTCCGATACATTGCTTGTCGACGAGTTTCCCTCTTCTATATCCAATGTTCCAGGAGAAGGATGTTGACTCCTCATCGACACTCAACATATCATAAAGGTTCTTCCTTCTCTCACCAACATCAATCTGGTCCACAAGACACACCTGCATCTTGAGACCTCTTCTATTCTCCTCAAGCTCAGATCCTTCTTGTTGTTCTTGTTATTCAGGTTCCTATCATTTCCAATGATTAAACATTCCATGTCTGACTAGATAACTGATGACTAATAGCCTATATTAATTAATCTACATTATGTTGTAGTCATAATTAAGTCTGTTTGTGTCACCAACAATTTTCATTACACATACCATACCAACATGCATGTTTTCTCCTTCTTGATTTTATGACTAACCATGATGATCCGGATTATTTTCGGCACGAAATGAGAGCGGAGATATAATAAAGAAATGCACAGAGATATTGCAGATATTCAATAATATAATAGAAATGTATAAGATATGCAACCATAAACACAAATATATAGTAATACACAATTTCTATTAATAAGAGAAATGTACAGAGACTGTAAAAATACAGAGTGAAATACTCGCTAGAATGGTGGCAACTTATCTATGAGAAGAGATGTGACGGCTACTCGCATTCACAAGAAGATGATTACAATGAGGATCTCAAGGCCTTTTTACAATAAACGAGAATGCCAAAATTCCTAGACATCCAAAAAACTAACCCTAGGAGATGAAGCGTCAAAAGCCATGTGGGCCCCGTTTGGGTAAGTGAGTACATCAACTTCCCGGGGTCGTAACTTTTGCATACGATCTCTGTTTTAGGTGTGTGATAGATCGTTGGAAAGGTATCATAAAGGAGATTCATTTTGGGGGCTTATTTATGCCTTTGGATATCATTGAGAACCTCGATATCGAAAAACCTTCATTTAGGCCCTCAAAATGGCCTCGAAAGTTAAAACCTGCTAAAAATAGTAAATTGCCAAAATTGCCAGAAAACAGTTTTGAGCCAGTTGGAAAAGGTGGGTGGCCACCAATATCCATCTGGATCACATGATCATGAAAGTGTCATCTATCTTCATGTGGGTTAACATATATAAGACTCACGCTGGCTCTGAATTGCATATTAGAGGAGAATTGATCCTCCCAGATCCTAAATAATGTTAATAACTCCAAACGTTAGTCAGTTATTTTCACAAGATTATATTTCTAAGACACTAACAAATGACATCAACTCCAAGGGATGAATTAAGAGCCTACACAAAAAAAATGATATAGGAATTGATATAATTGAATTCAGGAAAATAAGTAGTGAGAACGGGGCTCAAAATTTCATTAAAAAATGTCTTTGCTCATAATTTTGGTTACTGGTCAAAGTGGATTTTTCACTCCTAAAATAGGCTATATGTATGCTTTATGAGATTACAATTCCAACACCACTGATAGGATTGAAATTTGAGGTCCATAAGTTCTAGAACTATCTCCAAGGATTTCCAACCAAGCAAGCCTCTTTAACCGTGACATTCATTAAACATGAATCCACTCAAATGATTGAATTAAGTTGTAAATTATTCCGCTAGAATATCCTCCTTGTTCTCTATGCGTTGCAAAAAATGGCACCTCAATCAGATATCGTATGATAAAGTTATGGACTTTTGAACTCAAGCTCTTGTTGTTTATTGCCATTAAAAAATACACTTAGAAATGTTTCAATTTGTTTTCATTCATAGGGAAGTTCATGCTTAATGTGGCCGGTGCATACCAAAGTGATGCAGGAGCATCGCCAACGTCAAGTGAGCGTGGGGCACACACCAACGCATTTTGGGCACATGATGAATTGTTTAAAAACTTTTGAAGATGGATGTGCCAAACGTAAATGTAATAGTTAAGGAGAGGCATACTTCTTGATTTGTAATCATACCTTGAGCATCCCGCTCTCGTCTGAAGGACTAAGAAGGAATTTATGTTAATTAATGTTAGTAGGTAGCTTTGAATTCTCAGATTAGACAGTTTTAGGAGTAAGAGGGAAAACGGATATAGACACCCTCATTGTGTAGTTGTAACATTATTATGATTATGAGCATAGAGCATAGAGAAGAGAGCAGAGAGCTGTAGTTGAAAACACCCATGTACATAGATTTGAATTAATAGAAAGAGATTCAATTCAAATTCATGGTGTCATATTTGTTCTCTGTGTATGGATTCTGAATGTTATTCTCAAGGATGTTTATTCCCTGTTATGCATTTGCTTTTATGCGTGAATGTATGATTTCATATTTAATGTTTGAAATATGAAGAGAGGGAGAGTGGAGAATGAGTTTCAATTGTTTCTCTGTATGAGCAAGAGTATTCCTGCAAGGAGTGTAGTGAAAGCATCCGCAAGGTGTGCATTGACAGTAGTCAGAGTTCGTCTCTAAAAGCTCAGAAGAGATAACATTATTCTCATTCTCATAGAAGTGTAAATTAAGCACAGGAGCCGTGCAAGGAGTGCGTAGGCTGAGGGAAGTCTCAGTGTTTGCAAACTAAGCAAAGTTGTTGGAAGACTACTATCACAGAGAGTGCATAGAGTCTAAAAGTTTGATACTTGGAAGTATTGAGGAATTGCCACAAGGAGTGCATGCAAGAATTTTCCCCAAGGGACTTGGGAATTTTTCAATCAAGCTCAAGAAGTTTAGTACCTTGAATTTTCGGAAGGAGGCGCAACGAAAGTGTTTGCAGGAGGAAAAGTTCTGTAAGAGAACGCCGTTTTCATTTCATAGAAATCGCGAAGGAGGAAATTGATGGTCAGAATCCTCCGTGGAGGGTTCGCGAAGTCTCGAGATAGTGAAGGAATCTGAGCCATTCTCCGGAAGGAGGACACGTGTCGCGAGATCACCCGTATTGGGGACTCGGGCATCAGAGGTCAGGAAGGGAGATCATTCAACTTCATGAGTGGCTAAGCTACAAAGTGATCAAGACCTTCCATATGAGAGTAGACAGGTGGCATGATTGCCAACATGAAACTCCGCTGTTGTTGACCATTTCGAGGTTTCGTGAGTTGGAGAGTTGGAAGCTCAACATCAGGACTCACGAAGTCGCGAAGTAATCAAAGCCGTCCATCAGAGGAGGATAGGTGGTAGATATTAGAGGATCTCATGAAATTGGAGGTTCATCGGGTGAAAGCCAAAGTTTGAGTGCCCTAAATAGCGAAAGGTGAAGTCGTGAAGTGCCGAGGTTGCACATAAGAGGCACGTGGAAGAACCATAAGGTGGGCCTGGGAAGTGGACCGACAGACACACATCACACATCTAGAGGAGTCAACACCCCATTGACCTCTCACCTCTTGAAGACTCAAGAGATAAGCGAATGAAAGATCGAGCCTTCGACTCGCGAAGTCGTGAGTAGCGAAAACGAGAGGAGAAAATTCAAATCTCACCTCTCAGGGGTTTGGGAGGAAAGGTGCCAGGGTTGAACCTTTGAACTCACGAAGGCGCGAGAGTTAAAAGGTTCTAGTGCTTAGCCTAGCCCATGGTTGCGTAAGGAGGGTGCTGACAAGAGAAAGGTATAAACCTATTTTGCGATCTCGGGTATCATGGATTTGAAGAGGAAGAGTCAGGAGTCATGACTCGTGAAATCACGAAATTGCGAGCCATGAAAAGGGACCTGGGGATCGATTCTGAAAAGAATATTCTAGTGAAGAATATGAAAGAGCCGATCTGGCTTGAGGGGGTTAAAGAACGATCTTATGAGCGGATCTCGGCCCGAGGGCCGACAGGTCTATGTCACAAAGGAAATGAGATGAAATTTTATGGTACATATTGAAGGCAATGAGATAAAATTTTCCAGTACATAACTGAAGAACTTAAGACAAAGAGCTCTGGTTTACATCGAAGGAGTTCCCATAAAGTGCTTTGGTTTATGCCAGAATAGTTCCCACAAAGTGTTCTGGTTTACACCAGAGGAGTTCCTAGTAAGTGCTCCAGTTTACACTAGAGAAGTTCCTTTGATGAGCTCTGGTTTACACTGTGTTGAGGAAAAGGTATGAAGTACCTTACTCAATCATTTTTGAATATTACTTGGCTAGAGTAAGATAGTTGGGAATGTCACCCAAGGTTTATAGCCTTGAAAAAAAATCATTTGATTCACGAGTAATAAATACTAGGAACCAATGCTAGTATTTTAGTTATTTTTTAATTGTGTAAAAGAAAGTAAAAAAAAATAGAAGTGTATGTACTAAGTATAAGACAAAAAAATAAATCAGATAACAATCTGTGAAATGAAAAAAATAATACACAAGTGAGAAAAAATCAACAATCCTATTTATTTATTGATTTCATTTCGAATTACAAAAAATAATCATGTTTCAAATCCATGCGAGAATATGGACCAATATCAGATTTACAAGCCTCTAATGGAAACCATACAAAAATACTCTAACAACAAGAAAGGATTGAGACTAAAAATCTAGATCAACTTTACCACATAAGCATCATTTAATGACTCTGCAAAATATTCTTTATCAGTCATGAAACTTAATCCACAAACAAATCAGAATACACAAAATGCCTAAAATAAATGATCCACCTTTCTATAACAAGCTGCTGAAGTATGTGACTCAATCTTTAAATCCTTCTACCTTTAATAAGACACTGTTGTCAACAAGAGGGTTAATGATTTCTAGAAAAATCATAATGAATGAAAATGATAATCTCACAAGTATAAGAGAAGACCTTATATCAAAAAATTCTTTCCTTGCTCTCTCTCCCTTGTCTCTTCCTTTGCAATGAGATTTTATCTCTTCCAAAAGAGGTTGTGGTAGTTCCATGCACCTTTTTAGTTAAGTGTTAATTAATTTAACTCCAATTTGAGACAAGTGATAATACATAATAATAAATAATAAGGGTATATTAAATAGTAACTAATGGGTGGGACCCCTTAACTAGTCTCTGAACAAAAAGCCCTTTTTAATTATGATTCCCTCCTTGTTACTCCATAATTTAATTGAAATATACCATCCATCAAAATCCACACAATATGTATTTAAATTTTCTCTTGTACCTCCCAAAATCATCTCTCTCTCTCTCTCTCTCTCTCTCTCTCTCTCTCTCTCTATATATATATATATATATATATATATATATATAGTCAAAATGTTTTGTCATCCATAAAACATGCTGGCTATCCAAAAATATATATGTATCCATGCTGTCCAAAATAAAATAGAACATCCATCCACAAAAAATGCCATAATTAAAATCCGTATTTATTATGAGAGGTTGTTTTCCTCTTTCCACTACTGGCTGCTTTCTCTAACTTTTCTAGATCACTGGACTTTTGCAGTAGCAAGAGGTTGATTTGAACCTTGGGGATGTACTTCATTCATGGCATGATACTGATCATCATTATGTCGATCATGTGAAGTGTCTGACTCTGAATATTCCTTATAAGACTTAGAGGGGGAGGCCACTTTCTTTCCTTTATTTGTCGAAAGTTCAGGAATGATAGTCTTCAAATTCTTACTGGCACGAGAAGATTGGATAGGGAATATGACATGGTTATCTTGATCATGTTGATTCAATAGTGGTGGTGGAGGTAATGGAAATGAGAAAATGGGGCAACTATGATGGTGAATTACAAGTTGCTGGACAATTTCTTTCCAACCATCATTGATGGGTACTTCAGGTTGAAGAGAGACATGGGCATGACATTTGATAAACTCTAGCGAGGTTGAAAAGGGGGTCTCTTGGTCCTAGGGTGAGGCTGTATGACTCCTTGTCCAACCAAGTTAAAAACCCATCTTGAAATAGTTGATTTATCTCTTGGGGATCGACATCGAAATGTATGGAAAACAATGGCCTTCTATGGCCTCTCTGCCAAAAAATATTTTTGCCTCTGTTTCCTTTTCCTCCATTACTTCCCCCACTGAAGAAACTCGTGTCTAAAAGAAAAATTCAAATTATAATATGAAAAAAAATTGACCAATCAATCATCAAATACTCTGCTTAAAACAAAATTGAAACATTGTCTCTTTCCATTTACACATAGGAGTACATGCAATCCATTCACAATTCTTCATAAAATAACCATAAACACTTTCCAACTTAATCCATAATGTACTAGAACAAGGAATTACAATGATATTGGGAATATGGGAGGAATTGTAATGAATGTAAAGTGATTTCATGACGAGAGAATGAATAAGAATACTGTTCTATACAAAACCGAATATTTAATTCCAATACATCATTTACACTCACATCATCCATTTTATCATCTAAGAACTACAACCATTTTGTTCTCAATATTCATGCAAAATTTGTCTCTTTTAAATCCCTTGGCCCATCAAAAATTTACAATAACATAAAATTGGGATAAACAATTTTTTTTGGGATTGATGATGGATTTGTAATTTGTGCAAAATGAAATAATGAAAGGGAAATGAAAATGGTCCATGTTCTTTATTATACATTCAACATCATAATCAACCTTTGTTATAATAAACCTCTGTTGATAACCTTTAAGCCACTAGTTGATCAATTTTCCAAGTCAATAATATCCACACAACAACACTCAATTTCTTATCAACATTCATCGAAGTTCCACCAAACCAAATTCATCAAACAATTATCAACAAAATAATGCATTGGATTCTTCCCTCCTAGTATTAATTGTACATCATATTGCAAGATAGATACCAATATAAAAAAATCATTATCATGCTATTGTGACATAATTACTGAGACAAATATATACAGTAAGTCGTGGCAGATAAATTTCAAAGAAAAACCATGTTTTTCTTTCATCAAACATAACAAAAATATTTCCCATCATCCTTAATCACTATAGCTAATAATCCCCATGATTTAACATTTAAACTTATGAGAAGTTTGCAGAGGTCAACCTTCAACAATATGTCATTTATAATAGCTGTAACCATAGTGAAAACATTGACATATTCATGCCAAACCAAAGAGAACTATCAACCAAATACTTCCATGACTGAGAAGTGAGGACACATGACTAGTCTTGTTGGGATTCACAAAGACACTTCATAGCAGCTGAGTTGAAAGGCATGCAATTATTTTTCAATGATATCCAAACCAACCAACATGTCGAAACAATGAGAGGCCACCCTGGTTCGAAAACAAAACTTTAGTCAATGATTAAACTCATCTACAATGGGGAAGTAAACCACAATGAGGGAAGAATATACAACAAGGGTTTAAATATCAATTTGAAAATGAACCAACAAAGGAAAAATTACCAGTGGTAGCCACCACATATTTTCCCAACTATACCCACAACTCCACAACTTCCCACATGAAACCTAAAACCTTTTTCTTTGTTAGCAAGAAAACTTAGAAAGGTGTGATACATATCCATGTTATGTTTCAAACAAAACCAACTCTTGTTTTCCAAGAGCAAGAACTAAATGATAGAAACAATGCAATCACACAAGGAGTGTGCAATTCCACCATTTTTTCACCACTCACTATGATGCCACAAAAAAATTCAAAACCCCCAGAGCTCAAGCATAGCTACAACAGAGGAACACGGGTATACCAGAACAAAGAAAGCCTAGATTCTCATTTGTAAATTCTAACCTTGTACAATATCTACTGCAAACTAATATTCAGAAAAGAACAGAAAAGATACAATGGAAAATACAAACATTACACAGAGATTTTTCACCTAGAAACCCAAACCAGAAAAACCAACATATATTATATTCATACATATTGTTTACAATAAAATATACATATAGGAGCCAGCAGCATCCAAAAGCCTAACCCAATGACCTGGATTAGTCCAAAACCCTAATTCCTTAATCGGAAATAGAAAACCATCGGCAAAAAACCATGTGTCGAAAAACCACCTAATATCATATGGTCTCGGAAATATGTCGTCCCGGTAATATGTCGTCTCGGAAATATGTCGGCCCAGTGAAAATATGTCGGCTTGAAAAAAAAAATTCGGGGGAGCTGCCCCTGAACCCCCACGCGGGGGGCTCCGCCCCCCTACACCCCCCGAGGGGGGCCTAGTGCCCCCCCTCTAACCCCCCTATGCACTTGGTCCAGGCGCTCAGACACTACTACTCGTGCAAAGAATATAACACATACCCAACATTCTCCCACTTGTTGTTTTCTTTGCACACAGGGGGTTACAGGGTTACATAGTCAACAATCCAGGGAAACAATGCCCATGGATCCTCTACACCAAGAGAACTTCTCAGTGCTCACAGATTTTTTTAATGAATCTTCAACATTCTTCAAAGTGTCCACTTTCATCAGAGATACTTTCTTTTCTTCAATCATGTCTCTCACAAAGTGATATTGAACATCAATGTGCTTTGTCTTTGAATGATAAGCAGGGTTCTTCGCCAAGAAAATTGCACTCTGACTGTCACACTCTATCCATACAGCTTCTTGTACCAACCCAATACCTGAACACAATCTTTGTAACCATACTGCTTCCTTACTTGCATGAGTGGCTTCCATGTATTCAGATTCTGTAGTTGAAAGTGCCACTAGAGCCTGTCTTTTGCTCATCCAACTTATTGCTCCTCCAAACAGGTTAAACACATACCCGCTTGTAGATCTCCTATGATCCAAATCTCCAGCCCAGTCTGCATCCACAAAGCCATGTATATCAACCACTCTGTCCAATCCTGGTC
>ML781228.1:1282310-1295999 GCA_009831015.1 Picea engelmannii
GATACAACTTCCCCAACTTTTCCCATAAATCTTTGGCTGTAGCTTCCTCTGACACATTCAGTAATACTGAATCGGAGAGACACAATCGAATTGTGCTCTTTGCCTTCCGATCTGTCTTTTTCCAGTCATCTGCAGAAGTTCCTATAGGTGCCGTACTTGGATCTACCACGATCTACTGATCTCTATCCACCAAAAGATCTTCCATCTTGAGCTTCCACAGCTCAAATCTTTTCCCATTAAACTTCTTGATCTCCATATTCGAATTGCTTGCCATTTCTTTTCACCTGAAAAACAATACCACAGATCTCCCACTGTAACAAGGCTTATCATAGTCCTGAGCCAAACCCTTGACGACAAAGGCGTCCCCCTAAAGACAATAAAGCTCTGATACCAAATGTAAATTCTAACCTTGTACAATATCTACTACAAACTGATATTCAGAAAAGAATAGAAAAGATACAATGGAAAATACAAACATTACACAGAGATTTTTCACCTGGAAACCCAAACCGGGAAAACCAACATATATTATATTCATACATATTGTTTACAATACAATATACATATAGGAGCCAGCGGCATCCAAAACCCTAACCCAATGACCTGGATTAGTCTAAAACCCTAATTCCTTAACCGGAAATAGAAAACCATCGGCAAAAAACCATGTGCTGAAAAACCACCTAATATCATGTGGTCCCAGAAATATGTCGTCCCGGTAATATGTCGTCTCGGAAATATGTCGGCCCAAAATTTTTTTTTTGGGGGTGCTGCACCCGAACCCCTGCACGGGGGGCTCTGCCCCCCTGCACCCCCCAAGGGGGGGCCTAGCGACCCCCCCTCTAACCCCCCTGCGCCCCCAGTGCAGGTGCTCAGACACTACTACTCGTGCAAAGAATATAACACATACCCAACATCATTCTGTATAAACCCATAAAACAAAATTGAAGCTAAATTTACACTGGTGAATACCACAACCAATTTTCAATAGAAACAACATATATACATATACATGTCCAATAACTCGATATCTCATTTCCAGGCTTCACGCAGGGAGAATAACAAAAATCATATAATTTCATCACAACAATAAATTAAATGGAGAAATCCATAAACTCCAGAGAATTTTGTTTCAAACCCAATTATAAATACAGAATGGAATACACAAGACCCATGTCTCCACCCTATTTATCATTTCAAGCTTTAACAAAAACCCACAATCTTCTTACAATCACCATTTGAACCAGAAAGAAAAATACACACTGTATGCAGAATTCCAGATCCAATATTTCACTTTTAGTCATAGAATATTTAAAAAATTTGATGGATGGAGAAGCCAAAAGAATCATACATGTGGAGAATTGATTATTACCCACAAGGATCAAGCCAAAATATTGAAAACAATTGAGAAATCCAAAACAACCATTAAAAACAACGCAAAAACTCCATATGAAATGCAAAACAATTTGATGGATGGAGAAGCCAAAATAATCATACCTGTGGAGAATCAATTATTACCCACAAGGAGCAAGCCAAAATATTGAAAACGATTGAGAAATACAAAACAACCATTAAAAACAAAGCAAAAAATACAAATGAAATGAAAAACAAAAGGTGGCGTAGTTCGAAATGGGGAAAGAATGATGTGCATTCACTGCACGTCGTTTCTCGCATCCACCACCATTCAACACTACCAACAACTTAGTCCATGGTGGAGCGCACTTCAACATATCAACCAAAAAATACGCACCCATGCGATGCCAACCATAAGTTATACCAAAATATATGCATTCACCATAACAACAATGCTATCCACCACTTTCATGCTATCAAAATTTGCAAGGACCATATCCCACATTCATTCCAATTAGGAGTAGAACCATCGTATAATAGTGATGACCCATGCCCATAATATGTAACATAGAATGAGACTTATGTTGTTTGCACTAGAGTTTGAATTAGTATTTGTATTTGATGATATGCCAAAGCCTTAATACCCTCCTATAGTATCTCAACATCGAGTTTCAAATAAAAACACTTTAAAACCCATATTGCAAGCATAAACAACCACCAAATCTATAAGCAATAAGACCATTGATGCCCCTTTTCTCTATTGGTGAATATTATGAATTCCTTCGCCAACCATATATGTCAAAATCATGTTACCGAATTTAGACCAGAACCAAAATCTTGGCAAAATTCATATGAAAGTAGAGGGAATCAGTTTACTTGTTTTATTTTAAGGGGCCTCACCTACTAGTTATTATCATCGATAATAAAAATAGTAATGCATTGCAATTTCTTTGCAGGTAGGAGTCATGTTACACTTTTTTGCATCAACAAACTAGAGGAGTTACCACAAAGTGCTCTAGTTTACACTGAAGGAGTTCCCACAAAGTTCTCCAATTTACACCAGAGGAGTTCCAACAAAGTTCTTCGATTTACATAGGAATAGTTTCTACAAAGTTCTTTGGTTTACATAGGAGGAGTTCCCACTAAGTGCTCTAGTTTACATTGGAGGGGTTCCTTTGATGAACTCTAGTTTACACCAGAGGAGTTCCCACAAAGCGCTCCGATTTACACTGGAGGAGTTCCTTTCATGAGCTTTGGTTTACACCAGAGTAAACCAGAGGAGTTTCCACAAACTTCTTTGGAAGCAAAGAAGGAGTTCCCATAAACTGCATTGAAACATTGATGATACCCTACCAAAGTTCCTTTTGTATGTTTTCCACATTTGACTCAGATGCCTATTTCACATGTTCCTTATACTATTGGAAAGGTATTTCAGAGATCTTAAACTTCCCATTTCTACTATTTGTGAAATTCCTCACCAATTATCTGCATTTTTCAGGATTAGTATTTGATGCCTTATCAATAACTGTTATCGGACTAATTGGTAGGTGTGGACACTAATAGATCTCCCTAGATCCACCTGGATCTAGAATAAAATAGGACAGGACATGACTCTTTCCCTAAGATTTGACCATTGAATTAGCTAGTAGGAAGGAACAAGTAACATACCTTTATATCGCTTCCTAGGGTCTCTGTTGCTCCTGCTTCACTCCAGTGTTCTTCTGAAGTCAAGACCAAGACAACACAAACCAACCAAAGTGAAGATACCAAAATATATTCAACTGTCAATTTATGAGTATGATCAAGGAATTACACAATAAAGTGAGAATAGCTTTATGGGAAAGGGACATGCCACTGTATCATATTAATTGAAAGTAAAGATTACAACCTGATCGCCTTGATGTCGCAAGCTTCCTTTCGATGGATCTTGGCTCCAACACACACACTTGCTCAATCCTTGTATGAAGAAGATAAAATCCTCTTGATAGACTTGCTAGAGTCTCCAAGCTCCTGTTCAAGCTAAGTCCTTCACACAATTCTTTCACCAATTCTCCAATGAATCTTGCTTAACCTTTCCCATGAGAATTCCATCAATATATAGGAGAGAATGAGATGGTTACTTAGATAAGAATGATCCCACAATATCAGGGAATCCAGTACAAGGATAACCATTCGAATGCCAACCCATTCTTCTAGAAGATTCCCTTCTAGAACCATCGAGAATTCATCTTTTTCCAAGCTTTAGAGAAGGTTCACACCCTAGCTATGTAACACAGTGCGAGAAGTTCGCACCCTAACTTAAGGCAGCCTATGAGAATGGGTCATTCTCGCAGCCTAGGATACTAGCAACCTGCGATCAATATATAGGAGAGAATGAGATGGTTACTTAGATAAGAATGATCCCACAATATTAGGGAATCCAGTACAAGGATAACCATTTGAATGCCAACCCATTCTTCTAGAAGATTCCCTTATAGAACCATCAAGAATTCATATTTTTCCAAGCTTTAGAGAAGGTTGGCACCCTAGCTATGTAACACAGTGTGAGAAGTTCGGACCCTGGATTAAGGCAGCCTGCGAGAATGGGTCATTCTCGCAGCCTAGGATACTAGCAACCTGCGAACTCTCTTCAAAAGTATATTTTCTGGGAAGAGATGAATGTCTATCTTCTCTGGAGAAAGTTCTTATGAAGAGCCTGAGTACACCATCATCAATACATCATCATGATGACCAAAATCATGGGTAATAGAATGCCCCCCAAAGTATGAGTCTAGAATCAGTGACAGCCGAAAGACTTTGTAAATTGCATGTGTGTGTCAGAAACCAGGAGCGCACCTAATCGGAAACCTGCAAACAACCAAGCATCTGCAAAATATCATATATATCAATTCTGAGGTAGGCATTCCCATACTCAGATCACAAACATATGACATTGTAGACATAGGCCATGGCCACCAATCATACACTGTGGATCCATGCCATCAACATATAGCATAGCCACCAGGAATACACTGTGGATCTATCCGAGAAAATTCAAATTGAGACCACATAGCCACGAGACATACAAAGTGGATCTATGTGTCACAGATTATACATATTCCATCACAACCTGGACAAAGAGATGATATCCAGGGTCTTCAATCTCGTCGCCCAAAAGTACAAATCTAACCATGTGATTACATGTGTTGAAATCGAACATGGTAGAAACCACTTGATTACCGATCATTGATGAAACATTTAACAAGTGCGAGGGAAATCACCATTGATGTCAATGACTCCCAAGGTACACTAGTACAATCCCTTGAATGTGAATGAATGAGTTGAAGTTGAACATCCGACAGAATCTTTCGATCAGAGGTCAATGATGTAAACCCACTGTCGAAAGCGAGGAAACCTTCCATTGATGCATGCAAGTTCCAAGGTACCAAAGACTTTCTAAGTCTTGTTTCCAGATAATGAGCTGAAGTCGATGGAACAAAACTCATCACAGGAGTGTCTTGATGTATCCCCCATCAATGACACGAAATGAGTAACAGATTTTGAAGGTGAAACAGAGTATGATGCAAGTTGGAATGGACACAGGGAAGGCCGACACGGAGAGAATGGACAACTACAGATGGATGAATCAATAGAGGTTTCAGATAAACTTCTCTTGAACATATGAACGACGTGACCAATGATTTGGCAACATTGACTCAAAGACGACACAGGGAATGACCTTGTAGCAAATCGAATGAGAGACAAATGTATTTCCCAAACTAGCTTCAAATATAATGAATAGGGGGGTGTCATGTTCAAGAGCGACACTTACTGCCAATCAATACGAAGATGATAACATATCCCTTTCCCAAATTCCCCCCCATCATTTCTGGAGAGTACCTCTTTATTTTTACGCAATCTTGAGGAGGATAACATATGCTTGTTGATATAAGCTTATCCTTCGGATAAGTCCTTTGGAGTATGTTTAACGAACCCTAAGAAGGAGTGGTTCCGTCCCATCATGGGTTTGTCGATGTTTGTTTAACGAGTCCAAAGATAGAAAACTCGAAGGTTTTTCATGATTATAGAGTCTGGAAAAACACTCAAAAGAGAACTCTCTCAGTTCCTTTTTCATAAAATAGTCTGATGAGACTGAAAAAGAGATAAATTATCGCTCACCAGATGCTTTCTTCAGATACTTTATCGAGCATGAAAATAGCAAGGTTGCTCGTCTATCTTTTCATGTTTAGAGAGTCTGAAAAGTGATTAAAGAGGACTCCAGGGGGGTTCCTTTTTTGTATAACCTTGTTGAGCCCGAAAAAGTGATAAAAGTATGCTCGATTGTGTTCTCATGTATTTTCGAGCATGAGAACGGACAAAGACCACGCTCGAGGTTTTATACAAAAACCATAAAAAACAATCAAAACATGCGATGACAAAGAAAAAATATGTCTGCATCCTTGTACATGAACATCGAAGTCGTTATGCCTACAAAATTTACACTCAAAAGGGAATTAGGGATTAGGGTTTAATAAATAAATAATTATAAAAAACCAAATAACATATTAAAAGTAAATATAAAGGAGTAAAACTCTTTTTACCATATCATTTTCACTTTTCCACTATTTGAGCCCAAAAAACCCCTCTTTTACCCTCGAAGTTTGGCGTCAGATTGCGGGTGTTATGAGCATCCATTCATCGAGCCATCAGTGACAGTGAGGTAGGCTCTTTGTCCTCTACTCTTTCATGGTTTAATTGTGCATTTTCATTGGTTAAAACTCATTTTTTGAGTTTGTTTTGTGAGCCCTACTTGCGCTCAACCATTCTCGCAGGTGGGCTACACGGGACCTGCGAGAATGGGTCATTCTCATAGGTGAGACCACAGCAGCTTGCGAGGTTCTCGCACTGTGCCTAAAGGGCACCTGCGAGAACCGAAAAGCACAAAATTTTTTAAAAAATTTGCTCAATGAAAAAGAGCCAATTCATGAATAGAGTTACTAATCCTCTTTTTGTGCTTCTTATGCAGGTAATTGGCCATGAAAATGGTTCTTGAATGGCGCAAAAGGGAGCACGAAGAAGACAATGCCATGGCCAGAAATCATCCACCCACTATTGCCTCTTTGAGAAACTGTGGCCTTCTGAAATACTTTCGTATCCCGAGCATGAGGGCCCAAGTTAGGTTATTAGAGTACCTTGTGCATATCTGGGATCTCAATCAGCAGGTATTTCATGTAGGGGTCCACACACTGTGCTTAGATATTTAGGACATTTACTTCTTGAGTGGACTATCATGGTGTGGGTACCATGTGATCCTGACTGGTAGCAGAGGTGGTGGGCTACCCATGAGTGAGTACTGTCGCTTACACTGTGTTCTCGAGGTAGAGAGAAAGAAAGGGAAAGTAGCCATTTGGGGAGTACATGATTTGACCCTCTGTAATATCTTGTTCACCATAGCTCGGATGGCTGGGAGCTCTGATCCTCACATGGCACTACAGAGTTACTTCCAGTATGCCATAGAGTTTACTGAACCTCAGGTTTTTAACTAGGCAGATTTTGTGCTTCGTAGTATGAAAAAGTAGTTGACCAAATGCAGATGAGGTGACCTAAAGAAATTCGACTACGGATCTTTGTTAGTGTCCTTCTTTCTTGAGAGGGTTCCATTACTGAGGCTGTAGGTTGAGTGGAATTTACCAACTCCCAGAGATCCAAGAATGTTGAGATTGTGTCAGCTCATGGACCGACACATAGCTAGACCAATTATCAAGTACGATGATACCTTCTTCGATTGGCTGCAACCACAGATGTTGATAGTTGACGATTATGCTTATGCCGGGTTGGATTTCTGAGGAGATCCAGACTTATTCTTGTCGGAGGATGCTCAGTGGGGGGAACTTGGTAAGAAGTACACAATTTTTCCTTTTTAAATGTTTTTGTTAATTTTATCATATTCAAATGTTTTTATATGTTCGTCCAAAGACTAAATACAAAATTCATTGTTGATGACACAAATGTGGGACCTTATCGACCTCCTGGTACTTCTCCCATTCAGCAGCGAGGAGAGGTAGCGCCAGTGCCACAATGGGAAGCCAGGGATTATCAAGCAGTGGAACAAAACCTAGAGGGTTTGACAACAGATATTGCAGACATGCCTCTTGGAGAGGTTCCACGACGTGATCAACGTCATACAATAGGAGTGTCAAAGTCCATGAGTCGACTACTCTGTAGAGTTTCTCGGGAAGTCGTGTGTTACCATGAACATCATCCATGACGTTACTTTGTAGAAGCTATGAGCTTCAGATTTTGACATTTTGGTCCTGGACAAAACCTTTTGTAAAAAACTCTTTTGATCGTTATATATACAGACGACTTCTACCGGTTTACCTTGTATTGTGTGAAAATTGGTGTGATTGATTTATAAATGATCCAAATGTTTGTCTAATACATAGTTAGCCAATGCATCTGTTAATGTATTTAGACATCTAGGAATATGTTGATATTCAATATAATCAAAATAACATTCCAAGAGGTGAATTCGCAAATACACCTGTAACAAAGTAGGACTTCGAATAGTATAGATACTACTTAACTGTAGTACTACAAGCTGCGTATTGAATCGCACAACCAAATGACAGATTCTGAGTGAGATAGCATCAACCAATAATTCAATAACGACACTATACTCTGCAATGTAGTTGGTCGCATGGCCAAGACACACACCTCGTAAGGAGACAAGTTCATTGGTAGGGGCGTAAATTTCCCATGCAGTGGAAGCAAGGTTCTGAGTACTATGGCTAGCGCCATCAGCGAAGCCAATATAGGGTAGCGAAGACTTCGACATCTGGAAATTAAACACTGTCACATAAGGGCAAAGACTAGATAATGACAAAAGCAAGCTAAAGTAACACACAAGAAGTATGATACGATAAAAATACAAGTACTCGTACACAAACGATTTTCTGCATAGTACTTCTTCAAGTACAACCCATTCCTGGGTTCACTCAAAGGGATACCATCATAATCTACTAACTCATAAGCTCCTTTTTGCAAAACTCATCGAACGATATAAGGACCTTGCCACATGGCTTCAAATTTTCCAGCTCCTAGCATATCTTGATCTTGTTCATAGAGGAGAACGAGATATCCTTCGGAGAAAACATGAGGCTTGACATGTTTGTCATATTAGACCTTGACACATTTTTTCTGGGCTTCTATGACTAGGGTATCATCGCATCGAGTTTATTCTAATTGCATAAGATATAATAGACGTTCTTCCTCAGCAGAAGTGTTTGGTAGGAGTTAAACAACTAGTTTTAAAGAGGGTATCTCACATTCAATCGGGAGAATAGCTTCCAAACCATAAACTAACTGGAAAGGTGTAAACCCAGTAGCATATTTGACGGGTGTCCGGTAAGCCCACAATGCCAAAAACAACATTGTGTGCCAACTTGTTTTGTGAATCCCTATCATTCGTCGAAGCATAGTTATGAGAACTTTGTTAATTGCTTCGACCTGGCTGTTGGCTTGTGGGTAATAGGGCGTTGAGTTATCATGGTGAAGACCCAACTTTTCAGTAAGTTCGGACATCATGAATTTTCTGAAGTGGCTACCGTGATCAGTGATGATAGCTTGGGGAACACCAAAACAAGCTATGACGTGATTGAAAATGAATAATGCTGCAGTCTTTCTAGTGTTGTCAAATGTCAACATCGCCTCGACAACTACAATGATGTAACCATGCCCCCTGGCCGAGTGAGGGTGACATGTCATGAAATCGATCCCCATTTCACAAAGGGACCAATGGAGACCACAGGGTGAAGAGGAGCAAGATGCGACTGAATCTTGTTATTATAGGTCTGGCAGGCATGGCACTTTTGAATGAAGATTATGCAGTTGTTAAATAAAGAAGGCCAAAAATACCCTGCTCTTAATATCTTCTGGGCAGTAGCATACCCAGACATATGACCACCACATGCTCCAGAATGACAGTCATTCAGAGCTTTCTTGGCTTCATCGAACGTTAGGCAATGTCAAAAAATAGAGTCAATCCCCCGATGATAAAGAGTATCCCTGAGAATAATTTATTGATAGGCTTGGTAGCGTATTCAACGTCGGTCAGTACTAGACAAAGTTGGTCGGAAATTCTGGGTTTGGAGATATATAATGATATCACCATACCAAAGATCATCAGTGATGATAAGGAAAAGAGATTCATCGGGTAATGAATTAGCTGCTACATTTTCCATTTCAGAATAGGGAAAGTCGCATATCAACTCGACAAACACTAAGGACTTCTTAGACTTGGCGCGTTCGAATTCCAAGTCAAACTCTTGGAGTATCACAATCCATTTGGAGTATTTTCCCCCTAGAAATTGACGTGTGAGAATGTGTTGCATAGGGTTGCAATTAGAAATCACTATAGTGTTGTGTGAGAGGATATACTGCCGGAAGCGTTGGATGGCTTGGATGGCAGCCAAGGCTAGTTTTTCGACATGTAAATACTTGATTTCAGTAGGTGTTAGACTTCGACTCAAGTAGTAGATAACATGTTCGTTGTTAGCATCATCCTCTTGGACGAGAACCATACCAATGGTGTAATCCAAGGCAGCAAGGTAGAGGAAATAATCGCGACCGTAATCAGGGGGAAAGAGAAGTGGAGCACGCGTTAGGGATAATTTCAAAGCTTCAAAAGCATTGTTGGCAATGGTATCCTAGACGAAATCTGAACCCTTTTTGAGGAGCCGCGTAAATCCACGAGTTATCTCAGCATAATTTGGGATAAAATGACGAAGAAAGTTTGCTTTCCCCTGCAAAATTTGTAACTAGTGAAGTGTAGAAGGAGGAGGGAGATTAAGGATCACCTCAACCTTTAAAGGATCCACCCGAATCCCTTGATGCGAAACGATAAAATCTAGAAGGAGGTCGGATTCCACGCAGAAAACACACTTATGAGGATTTAAACGTATACGGTAGAAACGACAGCAAATGAAAATGGCTCGGAGGTGGGTTGGGTGATTGACTCGGTGCATTGAGTGAGTAGGTAAATCATCCAAATATGGTTGAATGATGTGCTTGATATCATGGAAAGAATAAGACATAGCGCGTTGAAAAGTTGCGCCAACGTTCTTGAGACCGAAAGGAAGTTTCCTATAGGTAAAAGTACGCCAAGGACAAATAAAAGCAGTCTTATGTTGATCCTCAAGAACAATGTTGATTTGATTATACCCAGAGAAACCATCCATTAGTGAGAAGATTTCACTTCCGGCGCAATCATTGACAATCTGATCGACGAAGGGGGTAGGAAATTTGTCTTTGGGACAAGCTTTGTTGATATCCCTATAATCAACGCATACACGAATATTGCCTTGTTTCTTATCGATCGGGACAAGATCGGAAACCCAGTCTGTGAGAGCCACTAGATAAATAAAGTTGACTTTAAGAATTTTCTCGACTTTGAGTTTGATAGCCGCCACTTTACGTGGGTGAACTGGATGAAGGCATTTCCGGACGGGTTTAGCGTTAGGGTATGTCTTGATCTCATGTATCACAATCTCAGGGTCAATAACTGACATTTCTTCGTAGCTCCAGGTGAAGATGTCACAAAACTCTTTGAAAAGGGACATATAGGTGACTATTTCCTCAGGGGAACATGAAGCTTCGATATGGACATTTTCGAAAATCCCAGGTTTGACGGATATGTCGAGGGGAATAGTGGGTGAGATATTGCTTAAGTTCCCTTCAGAAAACACATCGTGTGTGGACTTGGGAATGGTGGATATGATGACAACGGTCGACGGGGTCGAGATCCGTTGGTAGTTCTCAATGGTATGTTGCTCGAGAAAGAGGATGGAATGATGATGTCCATCGTCCCAAGGGGTGTCCTCCATGACAGACATGTGTTGGAAAATGTTTAACATGCAGCATAAGCTTGTCATTGATGGAAAGTATAGCAGTAATGATGGATTGAGTACAACAGCAATGATCAACAGGCAAAGAGAAGATAAGTCCAGGAAGATCGAATGATCGAAGGAAATGTAACATTGACAAAATGATCAAAGGCTCGAGAGGCATTTCTGATCATTGGATCCCATCCAAAATTCCTGATAGCATGAGGGCTGTCAGATCTGAATAAAAAAAAGAAGAGGGTGCTGAAGAGGAGAATAGATCTCAGGTGTCAGATCTAAGTGCAGGGTCCGACCACCATTGGATCGAGGAAAACCTGCACGATCTTTAAAAGTGCAAGGAGTAGAGGGCTCACAAATCTCGGAAGCAGGAGGACCGTCCATCTCAAGGGGTTATGTGGATCGTTGATCTGACTCCCTATCAGAGTTTTGAGGATCGCGTGTTGGAAATGTCAAAGAAACAATGCAACAGGAATCCTGATTTCTCGATATGAAAAATCCCGGTGTAATCTAAACTGTCAAATAAAGATCACATCTGAACTGTTGATCAGTGTTTCGAGGATTGCATGTTGGAAATGTCAAAGAAACAATGCAACAAGAATCCTGATTTCTCGATATGAAAAATTCCGACGTAATCTGAGCCATCAAATCAAGATCACATCTGAACCGTCGACCCGACTCACATCAGCAGATCACATCAGCTAGGAACATGTGGCACAACCAGGTAATGACAAGTGTCAGACTGATTCACAGGCACATGTGATTCATGAATCAGAGTGACACGTGGTAGTATTCAACACGTGTCAATCCATGTGTGACGTCAGCAGATGGACACCTTGTCGGAGTTTCAGGGATCGAGAGTTGGAGATGTCAAAGATTATTGAAATCAGGAACCCTGATTTCGTGATATGTGAATTCACGATTTAATTGCAGCCGTTAAGTTAAGAAGTGACCTAGACCGTTGATCTGATTTCTTTATGGAGTGTCGAGGATCGAAACTTTGAAGTGAAAAAAACACTGGACTTCAAGGATGTTGAAATAGCGATACATGAAATCGTGATTTAATCGCAGCCGTTGAATAGAGATCAGATCTGGACCATTGACATAACTCCATATCGGAGTTTTGCGGATCGCGACATCAAGAGGAATAGAAAACAAGGCAACAAGAATGCCGAAATTGCGATATGCAATATGGCGATTCAATCACAGCCGTTAAATCAAGCTTTGATCTGGACCGTTGATTCCAGTCAATGAAGAGGCATCGGGGATCGAGAGTTAGACATGTCAAAGAAAATTAACATCAGGAATCCCGATATCGTGATAGGTGAAATCGCGATATAATCTGAACCATCAAATCAAGTGTTGATCGGAGGGCTAGTGATGCACGGCATAGTGAAACTACCATAAACCATTGATGACATCTTCTAGAGAATTAAAAGAAACCCCCGTGTGATCGCCAGAGGAGATAAAGAGTCTCCAAGCTTCGTCCAAGTGAAGGAAGACTATTTTTAGAAGGGATTGACAGATGGATGAGCGTGGAAGCCTGTAACTAAAATAGAGAAGGTGAGATCGAATGTCACAGAGAAGATGAAGAGTCCCAACTTCCAGAGAGGCTGAGGAATCTCAACATAACATCCAGTGATGTTGAACACATGGGAAAACAACCAGAGAAGCTGAAGAGTTATGATGATGATCACGCAGAGAACTCGAGAGGTGGAGGAGATTGGCGCGGTATGAGCATACATAGGAATGAAAAATATTGCATGCACAAGATGAAAAGAAGCTATATATACATGGTACAAAGAAGAGATGAGGTTGTTGTTGCTGTAGGATTTTGTTGTGGTTGTTGTTGGTGAAGGTGATTCATGTGTGAAGAAGGAGGAGAGTGCAGCAACTGAATAACACAGAAGAGGAACTATGCAATGAATGGACATGGCGCACTGAGCATAAAAAGTGGAAGAACAGACAGAGCAAGTGATGTGAGCAGAAAGGCAATGAGGCAGATAGAGCAACGAAATGCAGCAGAACAATGATGAGTCTGGTAAGACATTGTTGAACATCATATCATTGTAATAAGTTTCGGTAGCAAAGATTTATATTTCAGGGTGGTTGGGAGGAGCTAGGGAGGACTGGTGTCCTCAAAGGTTCAAGTGGGTGCTTGAACACATGGAGTTGGTGCTTCCTTCTAGTTGGTGCTAGAGAAACTAGGGAGTTGGTGCTTCCTTCTAGTTGGTGCTAGAGAAACTGGGGAGTTGGTGCTTCCTTCTAGTGGGTGCTAGAGAAAACAGAGAGTTGGTGCTCTCAGCAAGTTGCAACTTGCAAAATTGAGGTTGTAGCCTCATTATGAGTTGGTGCTCATATGTATGATACTGTAAAGAATGTAACTATTATTGATCATATAAAGAAAAGAGGTTTTTACCCTGCATGGGTTTCCTTGGGAAATATCTGTCTCTATGTTTTT
>ML781228.1:1317087-1327111 GCA_009831015.1 Picea engelmannii
ATATGCTAAATTTTGGTGAAATCAATTCCAAACCTAACATTGATAAACTTGGATTTGATGCTTGTTCACTTTCATCACTCACATGGGAAGAGGACATGTTGCGAGATGATTTTACACAGTTTATTGTTGAAAAAGAAAATGCACTGTATTTTATGGAGATCAAACATTCTAAGTTGCATATTCGTTTTTTGCTTAGCTCAAATCTTAATGTTTATGCTTCACTGTTTGAAATGATTAATCTCATCGAAGGAAACATTCAAACCAATGATCCAATTGATTGCATGAATCCTCCTATGAGGAGTTTCCCATTGATATATTCGTTTCATCAAAGTCATGGTTTGCATCAGCATTTTTGTGACAGGATCTTAGGATGGCTTGAATATTCATATATGAAAAAAATTCACAATAAAGACAAAGTTGAGCTTGCTTTATTTCTACCTAAGAATCTTGGAAGTAGGCGTGACATATTCCTTTTAGATCCTCCATGTGAAGAAATTAATGAGTACTTAGAGAACTGTAAGGAGGATGGGGCATTGTAGCCTTGGCTGATGGTTATTCCATTTCCTCATAATCCTGACGAGTTTTTCAAAACTAATTACACTCGCCTATGCCATTATGACCCTTATCACGACAAGATTGCGCAATGGCTGGATGATTCGTACAACAAGAATATCTGTGGAAATGGTAAGATCATGCTTACTTTGTTTCTAGATGTTGATTATGAAGGTAAGCGTGATATGTTTCTGTCATTTGTTGATACATTACAATTCTTTTTAATATTGCTTGATCTTGTTTTCATTGCAGGATTAGAGTTACTCCGATGGCTACATTGGAAGCATGACTTCACATAGTATCCTGATGTGTTCAATAGTTAGGGTAGGTTTAGGAATAGGGTTTTTCTTTCAGTTTTATATCTCACTATTTCTCTTTTTAATAATGCAGTCATGAATGCAAGTGGGCGCACCACGAGAACCATAATACGACTGTTGTCAGGGAAGTCCCCTTGATCTTTTTCTCTTTGCTTTTAGTTGAACATTTATTTTCAAAAACAAAATATTGTCATGAAAATCTTAAATGGAAAGTAAAGAGATAAATGAATCTGAATCAGCCCTGACCCAAGGTACCATGAGTAGGATTGCTTTCCCATCAAATAGGATTTTTCTACTTTTTAGTTTCCCAAGGGATTTGTTGCATGAGGTTTTCAGATGCACCTTCTATGCATATTTGTTTTTTGTTTATCTTTTTTGGATTTCTTTGCTTTCCAATTTTTTCTTCGCTGGTGTGTTTTGATTTCTCCCTTATGCTTACTAGTTTTTGCTGTTGAAATACACATACCTGAATTTTTGAACTGTTTAGACAAGGAAAACAGAAAATTCCTTCGCTGAAATAACTGCTAAGAAAATTTGTATAAGCATCAATGGTATATTTCTGAAATCTATATCTGTGTTGGAAAAGTCTGTTGTTTGAAAGAAGTTGACTGATTTCGATCTCTGAGTAAAGCTTGTCATGATCATCTATTATCTTTTTACGCTATCCCTATTCCTTAAGGGAATGACTCAGAAGATGTCTCCCTGCCTTAGGAAGTTGTTTTTGTAAATGAAACATCTTTGGATCTAAATAAAGGACATCTCTAAAAAAATTCTGATGAGGTCTAAAAAAATAAGTTAAAATATCATAATTTTCAGCGTCACCCCGCTCGACTATATATCTTTGAAAAATAAAATAAATCATTAATAGAGTTGTGGGAAGTGCTTTTAAACCCGCCAGGATGCTGAACAGGTCTACTGGCAGTGGGTAAATACATGCATGACACCAAGACAACTTCACCGAGGTACTGAACAGGCCCGCTGGCAGCGAAGCAATGTCGGGTATACGAAAATCTACAAAAAGAAACCTCTTTAATGTCCTTTATTCTGATCCATAACTTCTTGGCAGGATACATATGTCAGAGTGGGTTAAATGGAAAC
The DNA here is from genome assembly GCA_009831015.1 of Picea engelmannii. Taxonomy (NCBI): domain Eukaryota; kingdom Viridiplantae; phylum Streptophyta; class Pinopsida; order Pinales; family Pinaceae; genus Picea; species Picea engelmannii. The sequence continues at coordinate 1,319,055 of ML781228.1, forward strand.
CCTGTCGAGGCTATGCATGCCTGCTGGCAGCAGTGGCCATGCCAACAGTATTGAAGATTTTATCTTTAATATCGTGACTTGCTGATCTTAAGATTGTTATCAGTTTTCATCTTTTAAAACACTGCTGGAATAATTGGTTAATGATGATGTTTATACGATTTTTTGGTTGTTATTTTTTGAGTTGAAATTATCTTTGTTGTCCTAATCTGAATTTGTTTCTTTTGGCAGAGATAACTGCTTCTACCAGTGTGTCGCCATTGTTGGCAGCCAATTAACATTTTTCCATTGTCTTGTAAGCTGCCTACACCAATGTTTTGCAAACATCGATTTTTCGTCACAATTTTCAAAATGAATGACACTTTTATTCCTTGCGCCTTTTTACACACTTATTTTCGTTTTGTTTTCACAACTGTAAGCATGAAAACATTGGGTCTTTCGAAGCCACATTAGAATCACTATTCGAACTKTCACGATCCTTCCTGTCAATATGCATATTGCACTTACTTTTTACTTATTGTTATGCAACTGGCAAAACTTTCGAACTATACTCATTGGACGTTTTTGTATTGATTGTGTGTCTTGGTTTCATTGAGTTTGTAATACATTGGCATTTGGATTTACATTTTTATTTGATCTACTTGACCTTTGGTTTCATGAAAGTGCATAGAGGTTATATGTTTCTTTTGATATAATCCCTATGTTAATGTTGTCACAACTATTGGCTTGTTGATTATACAAAAACCCATTGGTACATTGGCTAAACGCTTGATATGAGCTGTTACAATACATTGGCGCATGGTTAATATTTGATTTTGGTTTCAAATTGAATGATGTATGATTTAAAACTTTGGTGTAACGTCGATTGTGCGCAGTGGTTTATACACTCACCATTGGTTTCATTGGTCGACTAATTCACATAGTTGTTGAACTATGCTATAATGGGTAGAATAGCTTTGTAAACTGGTGGTTGTACTAAGAGTAATGACTGTTCTACATGGTCTGAAATAACTTCACTACCCTCGCACACTTTGGCATTAACGCCTGCCTCCTTACCAAGTTACCCCTGTTGATTTTTGAGCAAATTTCTGGGTTTTGAGTCTTGCGTATACCTTGTCCAAACCTTACCCAAATCCTTGTTCACTGTATGATCTCTCCTAGCTCCTGAAGGGTGATTTGAACCCCCATGGTGTTTAGAGTCGGTTTTGGTTTCATTTTTTCCAGAGAAGACTTTTTAAGACTGCCCCCGTAATTGCCCCGAGAGTCACGTTTTTGCGTGAGCAATTCTGGGAAAACGGTTCTAAATTAGATCAAACCGTTGAAAACCCAGAACCGTTTTTATCCCCTTTACCTTCATCGGAGGCAGTTTCACCATAAATTGGTTTTTTACAGAGTTCTAGCTCATGTTTTAGAGGTCATTTCTCAGATCTCCTTAATGGCTGAAGGGAACATTTTGGTCTGTGTGTATTTGTTGAAATGTTTTTTCCAGACCTGGGCCACAACAACTCTCTCACTCATCCAACCATGTGTCTTTGCATATTGTTGAACCCTTGATCAATTCAAAGGGTATTCAACCAGTCTGCTAGCATTTTTTTACATCTACAAGACAAGGAACTGTGCAGGCTTATCACTTAAATCTCAGGAGCTAACTGCTATATTCTTAATAGTGAGGGTGTATTGCAGTCTTGTTTTTAAATATGATATACACTTTGTGGGTGATTTACATGATACGTTTCAAGTTGAATGTAACACATGATGAAGATTTGGATAGTTCTCAATATATTATGTGGTGATCTCATGTGCCACACTTGCACTTTTTGTCCATCCAACGACATCCCATATTATTGTAAACATGATACTTTGGAAGCCACCCAAGCAGTTGAATTTCAGAGGTGTATGGTACCCTTGTTTCGACAAATCAGGCGCTGCCTGAACAGTTCACACTTCCAGGTAGCTGAGTGCGCTTTTTTTCTGTGGAACAATGATTATATTATAAATTTGATGTCACAACACCGATATGAAATATTGCCATTGACTTTCCCTGCTTTGGAGAAAAATGTAAGAAACCACTGGAGTATGCTTGTGAACAATTTGACTTGGAATGTGAGAAATATGTTGATGGATATGGACCAAGAGATTTTTCAAGAATGCCAACGTAGGTTCCATGAAGAGGAAACAAAGGAAATACGCACACAAGAGAACCACGAAATGACATGGCAATGTTTGGAAGCAATTTCTATTTCAAAAGCTTTGTCTTGCAGGTAAGTTTCTCTGGAGGAGGTCTTTTGGTCGAAAATTGCAAACTGAAACAGAGTTTTGGGCCTTTTGTGTTTACCTTGAAGTTGTTGCAGTTTTTCCACAACCTCGCATGATGCAAAATACAAAGATTGTTGAACCATTCACATCCCATTATATGTTTGCATTGGGTATTGCAAGGTTTTTCACCTGTGCACATTGGGTCCTCCAGTGTTTGGATAGTCGTGGCTACTTGTTAAATGCTTTGGGCCATGGCTTGTGGCCATCCATGGTACTTTTGGCAGAAATTGTTTAGACTTTTATATTGGCAAAACTCTCTTTTAAATTGTTGTAGGTAGGCAATTAGTGCTGTGGATTCCTTCAGGAGTGGTGTGATTTCAATCTAATTGTCCTGCTAAAGCTGCTATGGAATTGGTGTATGCTTTGGATCCGGTGGCAAGATTTTTCATCTTTAATTCCCTACAATCAATTCTAGATGGATTTATTGATATGAAAAACAGATGGATGTAGGATTTTTACCTCTATATGGATGGATTTTGTATATGAGTTGCATTCATACCAAAGATTTATTTGATATTTGTTTTGATTGAAATAGATTCAATTACGATTTTGTTTGTTCTAAATTAGCATAGAAGTTTTGGTTTGTTGTGATTTAAGTGATTTGCTTTGTTTTTAATTAGTAATCAAATATTTGTTTTAATAATTTGAATATATTTTTGTTAGTTTTAATATATTTAAAACAAGTCTGTTCTCAAATTAGACCAGCTACAGAATCAAAGGATTCTGTAGCTGGTCTACAGGATTAGATTTTTACCATTTTATTAATAAAATATCCCTCTAACTTATCCATTTCTGACCTGTTTCAGGTGAATTCAAATTGCATGGGATAGGATGGACAGTCTATAGGATATTTGGATGTTTTAGTTTCATTTTAGTTTCTTAGTTTAGACAACTTTGGGATATCTTCCCAGATTTCATGTAAACAGTTTATAACTTCCACAGGGAGGTTTTGCCCTGTGGAAAACCTTTAAATACTTATTATTTTTGTAATAAGGATCATCTTCATTCATGGGAGAACCAGGATAATGGATATCTAATATAGACTGAGACAAAAATTGATGTTCTTCTACAGCTTTAGCTTTTCATAATATCAATATTTTGTTTCATGTTTATGTGTATCAATTTGCATTTGGTTAATGACTACTTTAGCTATCTTAATCTTTTGCAAATGATATGATTTAATCAATATAATCCATATCTGATTTATTCCAGTATTTAAAAACATAACAGTTACTTGATTCAGTTTATGAATGACAGATTTCTCTTCTTCATCAATTGGATTATTAAGTATAAGTTTTTGCATTACAGGTTTACCTAATTGCAGGGATTTATAAATCATATTATTGTTATGATTTTTATGTCTTATTTGTCCTGTAAAAAAACTTAAAGAGCATTGCATCTTATCATTTACGAGAAGCTTTTGGATTATTCGGTGCGAGTTTCCTTCCTCCGATCTGCTGATATAGTCATCATACACAGGACAAGTCTGGAGCGTTTCTCCAGGTTAGTTTGTGATTTATTTTCGTTAATTTGTTTAGTATAATTCAAGTAGTTTGATTAGATGTATTTGTAGTTTAGATTAGTAATTTAGTGTAGTGAGTTTTCTGTTTGATTTCTGTTCATAAAATTTATAAAATCAACAAAAACATCTTTTACTGTCTTAGGGCAGAATGTAAATGATTTTTTCAGGTTTTAATTAAATCTGTAAATTGTGGATAAATGTACATTTTGTGAATAAGTTATATTGCAGTTAGTAGTTAGATAGTTAATTAGTTAGAGTTAGTATAGTAGTAATTAGTAGATTTCATATATAGAATAGTTAGTTTAGTTTAGTTTGTTTTAATAATTAGTTTTAGTTTAGTTTGTTTTATTTAGTTTTAGTTAGATTAGTTAGTTTAGAATAGTTTTTCTTTTTTTTTTCTTAGGACCTTAGATCGTCTAACGGAGCCGCTAAACCCGTTAGGGTGGTTCATCCCAAACGACTTGGGTTATTAGACAACCCCGGACTGGTTCCACTCTCTCAGTTGACGGATGGTCAATTTAGCCCGTCAAAAAGTGGCCAAAAAGGGTAACTGTCGATTCACCTGCGGGTACTGGTGGCGTTGGGGAGGAAGCCCCGTTGGCAGACCAGTGGGACCATAAGAAGTCTGCATATAATGTGAAGACCCAGGAAAATCCAGTGGTGGTTGAAGAGGATAGTAGCTCATGGGGTTGTAACCTAGAACAAGAATGTGAGTTTGAGCATTTGAGCCCCAAATAGGATTGAACGAACCTGGATATGGTTGGCCAATAATAGGGGGTATTACGGACGCAGCTGGAAACTACTGCCCCCCAGTCGGTTGAGGAGGATGTTGCATCAACTGATTCCAATACTGGGCCAAGGACGAAGATATGTTTTGTCCATAAGGTGGGGTCAGTCCTCCTATTGAAGGTGGTGTTCCAATTGGAGGCAGTGTTCCAATTGGGGGTTGTGTTCCAAATGGGACTTGCGTTCCAAAAGGGTTTTTCCCACTGAGAGGGGGTTGAGTCATGCCACCTTGGTAAAATTGTCCACCGATGGGAATCTGGTAATTTGGTGTGAATGAAGGAATAGTGACACTAGGATTAAGATTGCCAGTGGAAGACGAGGAAGGTCCTCCAAAAGGAAATTGAGGGAGTGTCGGAATAAAACCGGGAAGAGAGTGCCCAGAAGAACAAGGACCACCAGGAGAACTGGATAGAGTTTGCGTAGGAGTGGGAATGGAAGCATTCAACACACGGTATCTGGGTGGTAGTGTCAGAGTTACATTAGGCATTCGCGGTGTGATGATGGGAGTGAGACTAACCACAGTGAGCTCAGTTGGAACACTTTTGGTATCTATGAGATGGGACATTTCGGCAGGGACGGTAAAGTGATAGGCGATAGTAAACGATACTGTCTCTGGACTAGAAATTTTGGAAATCATAGGTGGGTTGATCTTGGAAATCACAGGTGAGCCTGGACCAAAAAGGTCCCAGTGAAAAACACCCATAGACCAAAAAAGATCTTGGCCTTCTATGCCTGGAAAGGGTCCAACTGGTGATCCAGAAGATGTTACAACTAAGTCTCCGGAAGAATTTAGTCGCATAAATGATCGCTCATAATTAGGGTGAATTCGAAAGTCCTCTCGAGTATTTGTAATTCGAAAATGCTCTAGAGAGTTAGTTTGTTCCACTTGTGGTGTGGTGACGACTGTTACTTCACTTTGCCGAGGAGAGCCCTTAGATGTATTGGTAGGCAAGGGTCGAGAACCTTCCATATGCTCTGGAGATAAACCCTGCATTCTAAATGAACGACATGGAGGAGATATTGTAAACGAGTGACAAACTTCACAAAGAAAATCATATGGTCAACTTTGGTAAAAACAACATGCGCTAGTAAACAAAATATAGGAAGCAACACCAAGAAAACAAGACCTTCTAATTCTGAAGTAACTAGTTGGTGATGAAATCCAATGTTGCAACAACGAGATGAGAAGGGGCTGGGCTAGGGTGGAAAAGTTACGCTGACGACCTGCTTAACGGACTTACACCTTGGTGCAAGCTCCCACACATAATTGTGGGTATACCCTCTAAGGATCTCGAGTGAGTTTGGTCAACGTCGATTCCAGGTACCGTGAAGACTTTCCCCTTCACAATCACCTCGTGTAAGAACCTAGAAAGATAGGCCACTAAGGTTACCACCAACAACAATAAATCCTGGGGGGACAGTCGACAGTCTGATCCACACACAAGGGTAGGCTATCTAGCCCGAAATCAACTCAAAAGGCTTGCACTCATCATTGTGGGTATACCTCCAAGTGATCCTCGTAATACATGCAATCTCTACACCGATATCAACAAAGCAGGGTGAGTAACTCTGCCAATATCAATGTGACCTCGTGTTTGACCCTTGTGTGAGAAGGGCTTCCCAAAACAAGATGTTGCAAATGGAATTTAACACTCCTTAACACAAGATGCTATTGTGCGTTTTGTGCTTTGAAGAGTGTATCTCTCTTCGTACTCCAAAGCGCTAGCCTAGCTAAATGTTGGTGTAATAGAGCCCTAGAAAATAGTTACTAGTTAAATTTTATGATTGTGCAGTGTTATTAAGGGCTGTTGTTACTCAAAGGAGATAGAGATGAAACTTGTATCAAACTCTGACCCAACAATGCACAGATGAGAATGAAATATAGCAATTTTCATTCAATGAATCCTATGTATGGGAGGGAAAGAGAAGTTTTCTGGATCAAGCTTTGAACTACAAGACACAATTTCCTTTAAAATTCAAATACAACAAATCATGCATCAAAAACAATTCTCTATTGTTTCTTTTTCAAGAATTTCAACAATTGATTTTCAATGTTTTCGAAAATGAAAATGCTTTTGAAAGAAAAAAGTTTGTTCACTTTTCAAAAAGGACCTACACCCTGATAGTGAGAGTGTAGAAAATAAAAAACCAATGAACAAGCAATAGATAAAAAAACCCAAACCACTCTTTCAATGGAAACAAAAATAACAAGCAAACCAAACTAGTCTTCTCAATTACATAAGAAAAGTGATTTCTCAAAGAATAAGCAAATGATAAAGACAAAGAAGCTCAACTTTCAACTGATCGCCGATCTTTAACCAAACAAGCACACTTAGATTCCAAAATCAGAGAGTATAGCTTTGCCAAGAAAGGTCAAGAAATGAAAGTCAAGAACAAGTGACAAGAAGAGCCTTTGAAATCCTAAGACCATTCATGCACAAAACGAAGACAAGAAGAATATCAATCAATGGTCCAAGAAACTCTTTTGACACACCTAAACTGATCTGGGCAGTTGATCATGTCAAATTCTTAAAGAATTTTTTTTGAAAAAATGAGTTCGCAGGCTGGCAATATTACACAGTGTGAGAATGAGTGATTCTTGTAGGTGAGCTTTGAGCAGAGTGCGAGAACCTCACACTGAACCCAAAGGCAGGCTGTGAACTCAATATGTTCTCACAGGCTACTATGGAGTGCAGTGTGAGAATGTATGAAACTAGTCAAATTTTTGGAAAAAGACACAAATTTGAAGAGGCCTCTGGACCCAGAGGGTCTATCAGGGTATCCTGAAAACTCAGAGATTGATCTGAATGGAGAAAGGTAAGGAAAGAACAAATGTCCAAGGAAACATACCAAAAAACACAAAAAAATGGGTAATCCCCAGTGGAGTCGCCAATTTTGTTATCAGACTAATCGGTGGGTGCGGACACTAACAGATCTCCCTAGAACCACCTAGATATAGAACAAAACAGGATAGGACATGACTCTTTCCCTAAGATTTGACCATTGAATTAGCTAGTAGGAAGGAACAAGTAACATACCTTTATATCGCTTCCTAGGGTGTCTGTTTCTCCTGCTTCGCTCCAATGCTCTTGTGAAGTCAAGACCAAGACAACACAAACCAACCAAAGTGAAGATAGCAAAATATATTCAATTGTCAATTTATGTGTATGATCAAGGAATTACACAATAAAGTGAGAATAGCTTTATGGGAAAGGGACATGCCACTGTATCATATTAATGGAAAGTAAAGATTACAACTTGAGCCTTGATGTCGCAAACTTCCTTTTGATGGATCTTGGCTCTGACACACACACTTGCTCAATCCTTGTATGAAGAAGATCAAATCCTCTTGATAGACTTGCTAGAGTCTCCAAGCTCCTGTTCAAGCTAAGTCCTTCACACAATTCTTTCACCAATTCTCCAATGAATCTTGCTT
>ML781228.1:1337791-1352966 GCA_009831015.1 Picea engelmannii
AGCTGTCATGCTCAGCAAGACCCAACTGGGCATGCAAGCACCTCTTATTTGCTCACCAAGGTGACGAAAATGGTGCAAACAGATTGGTGACTGTACTGGGGATAGGTATCAAATTCCTACCTCATTTGGGTTTATTTTTCTCTTCTCTTAGTTTGTTTAACTTGCAGGTGCACAAATCGGCCTCAACTGACCTGCTAACCAGTCAATTCACAGGAGAAGTGAGAGAAATCCATCCGGATTTTCTTTCTCGGCCGTTTGTTACAGGTGCGTGGGTATTCTACCCCACAAACGCACATCGTGCGTGCATGCACTTTAACAACAACCTTTCTCTACGTGCATGTTCTTTCTGACTCGTCTCTGTTCGCGTGCCTACACTCTGTGTGCCTCTGTCTACACTAGGGGCCGCGCATTTGAACAAAATTTCACATTGTAAGTTCTTGGGATGTTTGGAAGGCCATCTGCCTTCTTAAAAATGATGTCAAAAATGCTGTAAAGCTACATTACACTTAGTCCCCTAATCATATAAAGGGGTTAGTCTAAAAACACACATAGGCACTTAGGAGGATAAAAATCAATTTCCCTTCTTTGCTTTTTGCCACATGGATGACTTGTTTTGACTTACAAACACAAGTGGACAATCATATTTAATCACATCTAAGCTTACATTGGGACTATAGGTTGAACTTACAATCGTTTATTATGCTCTTCTCTCGCGCCTTCAAGCGATCTTGAGAATCAGAAAGAGATTGTGAAAACGATTTCATCTCCCTTAAACAAAGTTTAAAACCTTTAGGAGAGGACAATGACCCTTCTTGGGACCCCTCTTAGTTTTATTTTTCAAACACATTTTAAACTTGTAACGGGCCCATACATGCCCACATTCTACAAAGATAGAATAGTGATTGAAATTTTGCTTTCTTAGATCAAAACACTAGGGGATTTTAAAGGTTTGTAATGGGCCCATACATGCCCACATGTTCAATCTAGGATAGTTTCAAGCTTTTTCAAGAATACATCACAAATAGGGAGTTAAAGGATAGTAACAGACCCACATGTCCACATTCTACCTTCCTAGGGATTTTGAATTCCGCAAGGTTGTACCAATGGCACTTAGTTAATTAGGTAATCAAACTCTTGTAAGCACCAAGCGAAGTCCACATGCAACAAGGTGACATCTAATTCACTAAAAAGTTGGCACACTTTTACTCACACAAAAAAGTCACCCATCACTCACATAGCTTCTTCTTGAAACATGGAGGTCTAAGTAAGTTTCCTCCAAAGGGATTCCGAAAATACCCCATCTTTTCTTGACAGGACTATCCACTCCCACTTTTAATCAAACAAGGTTGGTTTTCACCCCCAGCCTCACAAAACAACTACATCTAGAAACTTTCTAAAAACTCACTAAGTTTTCCTCCACAGGAGGTGCCAAAAGAAATTTTTTAGTCTAGGTAGGATTTCGGGGATAGGCATCCAAATAACTCCCTATTATCTGGTTCTCATATTGTCAAAACATAGAGGTTGTCAAATAGGGAACTTCAAATCCTCCAAGTCAAGTGTTCCAATCACCATAAGGCAGGGAGATACTCGTGAAGGGTCGAAGGCCGAGGTTCGGTTGTTCTGTCCGTCCCCCCTTGAGGCACCCACCTCTTGGATGGGATCTAGCCTGCGACCCATTTCTTAGGCCGAAAATATAAATGACACACTTTGACTGAGGTACCTAGTGACCAACTTTAGGACATCTACCCAGGTGGCAATTGTGGGCTGCAATTTCACCTTGATTGGATTTTGTGTGGCTATTGGGAAATATCACTAGCTCTTTCGGGATATGCCCCCTTTACCCCTCATTATAACAAATTATTTCATCCTTCACTAGTTTCTCTTCCAGTGACTTCAGACCCCACTGTTGAGTACTATTGGAAGGTCCAGTGCTATTTGAGAGGAAGGACGTTACGTCTTCTAGGACACGAGCATTTGCTTTCTTTTGATTCCCCCATGCAGAGAAAACCCTCTTACCCACATATATATGATTCTTTCACATTTTATGTATGATGCACATCTGATTATAGTTTTATTTGGATATATATATTGTGTAAACAGTCACAACAAAGACTCTTGTTTCTATATTTCTCTCACCACTTTTTTCACACATTCACCCAACTAGTCTGACATCATAGGGGAACCACAGAACCCCCATCGTTCACGACGCTTGCTCAACCTCCCTTCTATCTTAGGGGGAGTATCTGGTCGTACTCGCTCATCGGTACCTCCTTCACACACTCCTGTGAGTGCTAGTATCTTACGATCAACTTTTCTTGGTTCTACATTACTTGGGTCAACTTCCCAAGGTCATCCATTCACTCGCTCTCCTTTACACAGAAGCGGGGGACCCACTTCCTCTCAAGGAGGGAGCACCAACCCACCTAGTCCCCATTAAGGGTCAGGTTCACAACACACTATGGCCAGAGCTAACCCTCCCCCCCCACTACAGATGCCATATTTGGCCTCTCTCAACATACCGGATCTCACCAAACTTACCAACGATCCTATATTGCATGATCCCACATGGCCTGCAATGCCAACCAAACTACCTTCCGACATACCAAAGTTTGAAGGAAAGGCAGGGGATGATCCTGCCAACCATGTCATGACCTTTCACCTATGGTGCTCCTCCAACAACATTATGGATGATTCCATCAGACTACGATTATTTCAACGCACACTCACTGGCCCATCAGCTAAATGGTATGTTGAAGAAAAATCGGGGTCCCACACAACCTTTGAGTCATTGGCCAAATAATTCTTGACCTTCTTCCAATTACCCATCCGCCACCACAATAGTCTAGAACTACTTTATAACTTCAAACAAACCTCAGCCACACACATCGCTGACCACATTCACAAGTGGCATAGGCGACGTAGTTTGTGTAAAGCAAAAACCACCAAGCAACAGTGTCTCGACTAGTTTCTTAGATCACTTTTCTCTCTCCTTGGAAAGGATGTAGCTTCCACCTTCCCGCAATATGAAGAGGAAGCCATCAGTAAGGCCCAACAATATGACCTCATCTATGCACAGTCAGGGTACTTATACACGGTACTTCCTGATCTTCCAAAACCTGTGCCATTTGGCCAAGACAAACCTGGGATGTCTCACTCAATAGACGGACTAATAGGTGCCACCACTCACCATGGTCCACAACCCCAACCACCACCGATGTATGGAACACCTCAATACCCGCCGACATATGGGGGCACTTCTTATTACCCCCCACCCCCTTATCAATAGACATACCCTGTTGTTATACCTCCACCTATCAGTGGACCACCACCGGCACGTCCCATACATCCACCTATTCCCACAAACAGTGGTACTCCCTCAACATCAGCTTATAGTACTAGTGAAAGCACTATGACTTCCTATGTATCTTATGGATCGGTACCACCACAAAATCCATATTTCCCATTTCTTGGTCCTCCACAACCCATGGCTCCCCCACATCCACACATGGGGGTAAATTTTGTTCAACCCTCTGCTGCTCAACAATACCAAAATTTTGAACAGTTAAACACAACTAACCCAACTCATCCATCGAACAACACCAAGAAGAAAGGATGGAACAGGAATAACAACAACCTAGGCCAAGGTGGGAATCAACCCCCACAACACCAACCAACTGGGGGAAACCAGAACCAAGGGAACCAAAACCCCCAAGGGGGCAATAATACCAACAAACGTCAAGGGCGAAATAATGTTAAAACCATCTTCCCTTGTGCCCTTTGTGGTGAGTTCAGTCATTACACTCACCATTTCCCCTAGATCGTTGATTTCAAACAGTTGAAAGACTCTGGGAGCCTTCCCCCTTCTCCTGCACAACTTGCCTCTCAGCAGGCACCATAAAAATACGCACAACAACCCCCTCCCATCGTGATGCAAAATCCTATCCCACATCAAGGTGTGATAAACACCCAACAGGACACGTAGCATCCCCCACCTCAGGTGGGCCAATACCACAACCCCAAAAATCGAGCAGAGCGAACAATTCTCCTCACTAGTGAGGAAGAAATCCTTCTGCAAACACGTAATCGTCAGTATCACACACCAACTGTGTCTACTCCTCTCTCTCTAGAGACAAACCCTACACTGACGGGACCCCCATTGGTGATCCCTCACCCTTCTTCCAAACCACCACTATGCATCCCTCGCATCCCCTTACGTCGGAACGTCCACAACCCACAGGCTAGGGAAGCTCATAACTATAGTTTGGTAGATGACTTAGCACAATCCCCGTCTGCCATGTCAGTCTTGGAAGTCCTCCAGACTTGTCCCACTCAGCGGAAATCACTGCTTTCCACCTTGGAGGTAGTCGACCCTACCGATACTTGAGTTATCACCTTTGATCTTGACAACGACGAACCTTGTCTTCCCGCCTTGATCTCTTTTCAAATACCAGTAAAAATATAGAACATCACATTTCATCGATGTATCATCGATGAAGGTGCATCTACGTGCATTATGTCCAAAATAGTATGGCAGAAAATCGGTTCCCTAGAACTCATACCCTCTGCCATCACATTACGAGCTTATGATGGATGACCATCCTCTCCTGAAGGGCTCTTTCAAAATGTCTGCGTTGAACTCGGGGGCAAGATTATTCTCATTGACATCGAAGTTATCGACGCACTGCTCGATTATAATATCCTATTCGGTCGTAGCTACATGTACACTATGAAGGCAGTGGCATCTTCCATCTTTCGGACAATGATGTTCCCCCACAATGGGAAGATCGTTACCATTGACCAAGTCTCACATTATGAGCCTAACTCATATGCTAACCTCGATAACATTCTTCCTCTCATCCACACCAACCAAGACGCATATCCACTCGTCGATATGGGTCCTGGGTTTTTTAAAGATCCATCCTTGTTAGGGACATACCATGGAGCACCACCACTCCTTCATCCTGCTAATCAAGTATGCGCCATCTCATCTAACGAAACTCACACAGAGGATGCTAGTCCTCCTCAGGAGGCTTCAATCATTCCTAACATCCCAATAGTCACAGAACCACTCCCATCGGAGCCTCCTGCACAGTCATCGACCCCAAACGTCCATGCATCCACATCCCCTTAGGGGCATAGTCTTGTCTGGGACACAGTTCCCCCACCCCTCACTCAAATTCCCTTCTTTTACCCTCCACCCAGTATAGAAGCTTTCCAGGTAGCCGCAACGCTCACACTACCCAATATCGTGTTAGCAATCCCAGTGTGGTATTTACATCCACCTGAGATGGTCCCTCGCCCATCCCTTCCCCCATAGGAAGGCCTTCCCATGACAATCCCCGTCCTTACCCCCACTACCCCCATCCTCACTAACCCCCCTGCTACAACTGGGGGTAGGAGAAAGAAGAAGGAGCCCACCGCTCCACTTCCTCCACGCATCCCACCACCTTGCGCACTATTTGAGAAAGAGGGCCACCAAACCAACAACTATCCATCACTACCTGAATTACGGAATTTGATTCCCCTCAATCCACCTCCCACAACACCCGCCACTACTTCTAATCCCACCACTACCACCCAACCTTCCAGTAGTAAAGGGTTGAGAACCAAATATGCTTGTGCTATATGTTCATAGTATGTCCATTACACCCATCATTGCCCAGCATTGCCATGCTTTTGACAAACATTAGTGGCTGTACGCCAGAACTTCCAGAACAACCCACGCCCTGCTACGTCCTCTTCAAATATCACTGACATTCGCTATGTCACCACTTCAGTCAATGAACGTATGAAATTCCCTTGTTCTCTATACGATTCATTAGCTCATTTTACATACCACTATCCTATGATCCTTGAATATAGGTAGCGTCAATTATCCCGGCTTCACCAACCCGCCGAAGAAATCATTGACATTACCTCATCACTTGAGGATCTTCATGTCATTTCTCCCGAGCCCGAGGCACTCCCAACGCCTCCATGGTTCTTAGATGACATTTCTGAGGATTTACCCCGCAACCCACCCAACTCTCCTATTCATTTCCCTACAGACACCCTCCACCCAACCACCATGGGTACCCCTCAGTATTTCAATATATGGTTTATTTCGAGTGAACCCTTACCATCTCCTCGCATTACCCCCTCTGCTTCACCCTCAGGGGGAAACCAAAGTCACCGAGATCACTCCTCACGACCCCTTGTATTCCCGCCATTTCCAATGCGATGAGGAAATATTGGAAGAGTTAAACCACCCAAATTCTCCCTGGGACACCCTACATCACTTTGCACTCTTCTCTCCACAGGAATCCCTCATGCCTCCTAACCAAAACCCCATTTATGCGGTCGAAACCAAAGATTTTATCCCCTCCGGGCCTATAGATATTGGTTCAACAATCCCATTCCTGCCCCTGATGCTTTTGAAGAAGGTAATATGGCCAACATTTCCCCCACCATCAAAATCGACATTTCCATAAAAAATGGCATCGTCGAATAAATCATCATTGGAGCTGCTTGCACTCCTCAGGAAATCGCTACATACAAAGCCCTCTTCCAGGAATATAGGGATATTTTCTCCTGGTCATACACAGAAATGCTTGGCCTCAATCCCTCTATTGTTGAGCATCGCATCGACACCTGGCCTGAAATCACACCAGTTCGCCAGAAACAACGACTGCTACACCCCTCCAAAGTCGCGGCTATCAAAGCCAAAATTGACAAATTACATGCTGCCGGGTTTATTTACCCCATTGCTTATACTTCGTGGGTTTCCAACCCTGTACCCGTCGAAAAAAAACAGGGCACTATCCACGTTTGCACAGACTTTCACGATCTCAATAACGCATGTCCTAAAGACAACTTTCCAACCCCTTTCATCGATCAAATTATCGATGACTGCGCCGTCCACGAGGCTCTCTCCTTTATGGGTGTATTCTCTGGCTATAACCAAATTCAAATCCATCCAGCCGATCAATATAAAACCACATTCACTACCCCATGGGGTACCTTTGCATATCGTGTCATGCCTTTCAGCTTAAAAAATGCCAGTGCAACTTTCCAATGGGTGATGACATACATCTTCCACGATCTGGCTAACATCATCCTCGCCTACTTGGACGACCTCACAGCTCGATCCAAGAAACGCATCCAGCATCTCGATGATTTATGCATCATCTTTCAATGGTGTCGTCAGTACAACATCCACTTGAATCCTCTCAAGTGTGTGTTCTGCATCACCACAGGGCGCCTCCTCGGTTTTATTGTTTCCCAAAGTGGTATTATCATAGACCCCCTCAAATTCCAAGCTATCACCAAAATTCCACCTCCCTGAAATTTACGACAACTTCAGAGTCTACAAGGAAAAGCTAACTTTCTTAGATGCTTTGTTCCCGATTACACCATACACGCACATGGTTTCCTCCGCTTACTATGTCATGACATCCCTTTTCACTGGGATGACTATGCCCAACAGTCATTTGACAATCTTAAAGCAACGCTTTCAAATGTCCCTTTAATTAGTGCACCTGACTACAATCGCGACTACATCCTCTACATATCAGCATCAGCTGTATCAATAGTCGGCGTCCTCGTCCAGCTCAGAGATGACAATCCTGAACACGTCATTTACTACGTTATTAAGAACCTCTCAAGACCACCCTTGAAGTATAAATATGAAGAGAAACTTGCTCTTGCAGTTGTCCTTATAGTCCAGAAACTGCGCCATTACATTCTGCTTCGCACCACAAAAGTCGTCGCAGATTCCAACCCTATGCAATACTTGCTCAGCCGTTGAAAATTTAACGATAGATTCACTCGATGGATCATTATCCTTCAGTAGTACGACCTCAAGTTCTCAACACCTAAGAGTAAGAAGGCCCTCGTTCTCACTGAACTTGTCACGGCCTTCCCCTCTGACACCACCAGTGCCCCCGTCAACACCGACTTTCCAGACGAACATCTCTTTTACATCGCTTCCGATGATCCTTGGTATGGAAACCTTCTTGTCTACCTATGAACTCAAAATTTTGGTAACCATCTATCATGAGATGATCATTGGCATATTTTCCATCAGGCCCCCCGCTATCTCCTCATCGGAGACATCCTATACCAGCGGGGCGTCGACACCATTCTTCGTCGATGCCTGACTATTGATGAGGCTGACAGAGTCTTAAATGATTGCCACAAGTGACACATGTGGGGGCCATCTTTTGGGTATATCCACTGCTCAAAATATTATCCGAGCCGGTTACTTTTGGCCTACCCTATTTCATGATTGCATTCATGCCATGAAATGATGTGAGCAATGTTATCTCTATGCCAACAAAGCCCGATCTCCCCCCGCCCTTCTTCACCCTGTCATTACTGCCGGCCCTTTTTGTAAATGGGGCATCGACTTTATGACTTGTAATCCCCCCTCCAGCAATGGTCACAAATACATTGTTGTCGYCGTTGATTACTTCACCAAATGGGCCGAAGCTATGCCCACTTTCAACAACACCGTTGACACTGCAGTGCGTTTTTTCTTTAACCACGTCATATCCCGTTTTGGCGTACCACTCCAACTCATTTCCGACCATGGGAAACACTTCGAGAATGAGATCTTCGTCGAACTCTCATCTCGGTTAGGCTTCTCTCATGAGTTTGCCTCACCATATTACTCTCAGTCAAACGGATAGGTCGAGGTAGTTAACAAAGTCCTCAAGACCATGTTACAGCACACGGTTAATAAACATAAAACCAATTGGCATCATATGTTATTTTCTACGCTATGGGCTTATCGAATGGTATTAAAGACCGCTACTGGTTTCACGCCATTCCATTTAGTCCATGGGGTTGAGGCAACTCTTCCCATCGAGTGCGAAATCCCCACCTTACACACCGCAATTGAGCTATTACCTGACACTGCTCCAATGGAGCAACGCTTGCTGAACTTGGAGTCTCTGGATGAAGATCGTCGATCTTCCTTACAGAACAACGAGGTAGCTAAAAAATGATCCAAAGCTACCTTTGATTTCCATGTCAACCTTCGATCATTCCGCGAAGGCGACCTCGTCCTGGCTTATGATATCACTCATGATACCTTTGGCCATGGAAAATTCGAATCACTTTGGCATGGCCCTTACATCATCCAACATTGCCTCACCAAAGGTGCATACATCCTGGCCTCCCTGGAAGGCCTCTCTCTCAAGGAACCCGTCAATGGGTTATATCTCAAGAAATTTTATGCTTAAAAGTAGTCATTCTACTTTAGGTTATTTCTTTTTTTTAGTGTTTTTTCGTCTTTTTCTTCCTCCCCTCTTGTCTAAACTATCCTTTTTGCTATTGACAGATGCTTCCTCCACCATCCTACCACATTGGTTACGCTGACGGTGCCAGCCATTGGACACAAAATCTCACTTCGGCTGCTTGGGCTCTCTACACCCCCTCACATGAAATGATACATTCAAGCGGCATATGTTTGGGGCCAGCCACCAACAACCAAGCCGAATATACTGCTGTCATTGGCCTCCTGGCCGATGCCTAGTGTCATCATATTCATCACCTTAGAATCTTCCTTGACTCTCAACTAGTTGTTCTCCAGCTCAACAATGTGTATCGTGTATGCGATCCGTGCCTCTTTCGCAAATACCTGTAGGTTAGACTGTTATCTCGACATTTTGATTCCATTACATTTACACATATTCCAAAACAATTGAATCAAACAATAGATCAAATAGCTAACATGGTGTTAGATTGGCATATATCACATCAAGCTACACATACATAAAACATCTCACAAATCCTGTCACAGCATATATATAGAATCAACATACAAAAATACATGTATCCGCAGGCCAATGCAGCACCTCGGTACACAAAATGGTCTCATCAGCCTATATACAACAAAAAAAACGATGTACATCATACACCACTCAGGGTGCCTCTATTGCACCACCACTTTCTCCTCCCTCAGGAGGCGGTGGTGGAGGACCACCCTCAGGACCCTCCTGCCCCAGTGGTAGGCGTCCACTAGTCATAGATGCAAGCACTGCTGCTAGCCGCACTATGGCCCGCCATGGTGGTGGTACCCCTACACACTGCTCCAGGAAACTCTCATCCTGGATGCACGTCCACATTCCCTCAGGCACATCCTGTAGCATCGTCTCCAAACAACGACGTATGTCATCGTAATCCACTCTGGCCGCCGCTGGAGGAGCGTTTGATGGCCCCGCACCAAGGTCATCATACCGGTGTCTCCTCGCTACCCACTCTGGCTCATATGGTCACCCCGCAATACCCTCCCACCGGTGCCTCTCTCCCTGCGGTAATCTCTCTGGCTCTCGAGGAGCCGACACTCTCTGCATCTCTACCTCGCGCCCGCGAGGTGCCACATCTGCACATGCAAAAAACAACAACAACAGATAGTATCAACATCTATATCATACACATATGGATTGATATCTCAAAAGACAACATAAATAAAAAACATACCAACATGCTAAACATACCTCGATGGTCAAAAGCCTCCCCCGTAGGCAACACCATGTCCGGATCACCTTGGAAGTCCACCCCAGCATAGGGGTACCGAAGTATAACCTATGACATCTGCCACCATATCCCTGCCGCCTTTGCTGAAAAGAAGTGACCACCTTCTCTACCACCATGAAGAATAAAAATGGTCGACCACCGCCTCAATCGCGGCTCTCGCACCCCTGGCATCTCCAATAAAACCCTCGGGCGCAACATCGACACCCTCTCTAAGAACCATGCCACCAGGATCAACCCAAATGCAAACTCTCCTGCACCTGTGGACCGACAGTGATCCAACTATGCTACCATGCATGCATGTAGCGTCAACCCCCACACAAACTGCTCACCAGCCACCACTCTCT
The DNA here is from genome assembly GCA_009831015.1 of Picea engelmannii. NCBI lineage: Eukaryota > Viridiplantae > Streptophyta > Pinopsida > Pinales > Pinaceae > Picea > Picea engelmannii. The sequence goes on from ML781228.1 coordinate 1,348,657, forward strand.
CCAGCACCAATAGCTGGCCACCACTAATCCACTGGGTCACAAGTGACCCATAGATACGAACAATCATCACCACTATACAGCGATGAGCCAGAGAGTCTATCTCACTGATGCTCACCACAGTCCCAGACATAAAGTCCCAACCTAAGCAGTATCGCTGGCCAATAGTGACAAGGGCTGTATCCCTAGGAAACACAGGCTCTCCCGGTAGGGGCATTCCCTAAAAGGGGAGCCCAGTCAGAAAATAAATATCCTCCACCACAGTGAAGGGGATCTTCTCTCCTCGCACGAGGAAGCAGTGCAGCTCCAGACTCCACATCTGGATCAGGAACTGCAATAAATACTCTTGTGCCCGTATCAACAGGCACTCAAAGAAATTCAGCAACCCACAGGTTGCCAAAGTTGCACGCACACTAGGGCCCCCAATATCCACGACGTCTCTCAACTGGGCCTAGTCTCACTCTCGCCACCGCACTGGCATCGTCACTACGGTCCACTTGCAGACAACACAGAGTCTTACATCAGCTTATGAAACCATCAACAACATAAAAAAGACTCATTTTTTACCCTTCAACCTTGCCTCCTAGGCACAGGTTTTGTTACCCACAGGCGTGCACACATGTGCGCCTGTGCACTACACAGGTGCGCATATATGCATGTCTGTCCACTGCATAGGTGCGCATCAGTGCACACCTATTTTCTTCACAGGCATGCTCTAGAGTGCGCCTGTTCACCATACAGACGCACACAGGTGCACGCCTGTCAAACCCACAGGCGCGCTCTGGTGCGTGCCTGTTCAACTCACAGGCGCGCCCTTCGAGTGTGCCTTAAATTCTTCCTCTCGCGCACCCATGCGCGTATATTCAGTGTATAGGCGCACACTCATGCACGCTTCTCACCAAGTCACCCATGCATGGGGGGCCTACTCTCCCTAAATACCCCTGTACGACCCCCCGTACAAGCCTTGCCCAAAAATTGAAAACCTATTTCTATGCAGGATGATCAAACCACTAACCTGATACTCACAAAACATCGATCGAATGCCTCGTCCTCCCCGAATCTCCAAATCTCCTCTGAAAACTACTCGTCCAGTCACTGTTACAGCAGGTGCAAATGAGGTGGCAATGTGGGCCCTACAACTATATATAGGCCTTTTGCCAAACTTCCACTCACCATTCCGAGAGCCCAAGGTGTCCATTTTTCAAACCATCTTCAACCACGCGATCAACATCCCGCTACCTACATCACAACTGTCCCTGGGTCACTTTTCATCCTGAGCCCCCGGGGCACCTTTTTTCATATCATGGTCAGGTACGCACGCACATTGCCACATTTTTCTACTACATGCTCATATCTTTGATTCCCTTCAGATATTGTTCACTTTGGGTATTTGTTTCTCATATGTGAAGGTACTTTCTCCTCATCCCTCAGCATCATTCCTTCAGGTATATACTCAGCACTGGCATGTAGTCTTTCCCACTGTATCGCACTTGCATTTCCAGTCATACCCTCTGATGTTTACCTCTAGGATCCCCATTCCTGGCTCTGCAGTACCCACGCCTCATTTGCATCATCGGTACTGTTACCCAGTAGCATTCTAACCCACATGAGTTGTCCCATTCATAGCACCCTTTGCCACTTTTTGACACTCATGCTATTCTTCATTACCCTTTAGGGATGGGAGTCCTGATAGTCTTTCATCATGTTACGAATCAACCACATACTTCTTCTCCTCATTTTTCTAGCTTTCCATATGGACTCCCAGATCATCTCTTTACGGTTCCATTTTTTTTACCTGCACCTCCGCAGGATCATGAACCCTCCATTTCATCCACAATCAGTTTGCCCATCTGCGAACCTATCTTCATTTCACCTACCTCATACAGAAACTCACCAATGGGGCCCCCACCCTTCATCAGTTTTCCAAGAAAATTCTACCCTCCCTGGGGCACTCATTTCACATTGGGGCACCCGTTTTTGTATTTGTACATTTCTCCCCAAAATTATTCGTTATTTATTGTGAAAACACCTTTATTTTCAATCATTTCATTATCCTTTTTGTCGTCACCGTTGGCGACCTGCTTTTTGGCCTAATGCAACCCATGTCACCCTTGGTTGGAGAATCACTCCTCATCTACCCTCATCGGCATCATCCACATATTCAGAGTACCCCATAGGTCACTTACCTCTACCCTCTACAGTTGTTCACTTTGTCCCGCCTCTGGCACAACTCATCCCCGGTCTTGTCCTCCCCTTGACACTCGACCTCGTTACACGGTTGCAGCCACATTTTATCTCATACATCCTCCAACCAAGGGCAGTCTTGAGTCTTCTCACTTTTTGACTTCGTCCATGTACCTATGCCACTTCCTCACCTCAATAGATTCCACGAAGTCCTTTTCTTCTGGGATTCGCGTTCCCCTTTTGTCGACATCAACACACTTTTTCCAGAAGGGCGACAATGTCTTGATTCTCATTCTCCATTTAATGAGAGATCTCGGATGGCATAGGGTGAAACACCATTGCTCCCTGCTGTCATTGGCCCCCATCACATTCGACGCCAACACTTTCTCATATTATGGTGGGTCTTACTTTGAGACTATTGCAGTTATTTCTCTCATTTTCCAAAGACCTCTGAACTTGGTAGGGCCATCAATGCCCGCATCATCGCCGATACTTATTTCCGCGATAATTTCCTATTATTCAGATTATGTTCCTTTGTAGAATTGTCTTCTGCCTTTATCATTACCGCCCCTGAGGGTGCTGCAGTTGTCTACACCAACACTTCAGTCATATTTTTCCAGGCTTACATAACACGAGCATGGGGCATGCCCGCCTTGTTTGTACACAGTTGTATATTTTACGCACCATATGGAAGGGTGGGTTCTACTGGTTCCTTTTTCCTCCAAAGGATTTCTCTGAACAATCTCACTATTTCTCTCTCTTACAACAATATTCTCAGTAGAAGAAACATTGATGGATTTCGGCTATACGTATGCTCCTAACCTCATCCATTAGGGGGCATCTGTTATCATTGAAATTTCGTCAGCACATGGTTACAAGAACTCAGCATCGTCAAACAACAATGAAGTCATTCATGGCCAATGAATTAATCTCACAGCATTAAAAAAAGGGCAAAAAACTATACAAAGTAGCAAAAAATTGAAGGGCACCTTGCAGACATTGGGCGTGCGTGCGCATGTGCGTAACATGAATGTGAATAGCACGCATAGGCGCACAATGTGTGACTGATAGCTCAAAAAGCCGCGCACCTGCTAAATGGTGCATTTATTGAAATGGTCGGCCTCCCAACCACTTATGGATCATCTCCCAAGCCGATTTGACCCTCAAATCTGAGCTGAATCCGAATGGTGGGTTGGTCAAAGACCTAATAATGCCCTAAATGGCCTCTCTTCACACTACAAAGTAGTTCAAAAAAAGCCCAAAGAAATGCTATAAAAAGCCATGAATGCACCTCATTTTCTCAAGGAATTTCATGTAATGTTATGCTGCCTAGATTGTTTTAAGGATTCCATCCTTAACAAAAGCACTTTGGCACCATTTCATTGAGAAATCCACCTCTCCATTGAGTGGATTTGCAAGGAGTTCTTTCATCACCATTTTCATTTTTCTTGTTGTAAGGAGAGCAAGCTTGTGAGAGTCCAAGAGCCTTCCCTTGGAGGAAGAAGGGACTCATAGTCCCCTTTCTTCTTGGTGCTTTGATTTCATCAATAGATCAGCCTAAAAACATTGGTGATATGGGTCTTTTTGTGTTTGTTATCTCTATATCCATATGCTTATGATTTTAGTTTGTATTAGTTTAATTCTTGCTTATAGTTTTGTTTTTCTTTCTCTAACTCTTTCCTCTACAGCTGTCATGCTCAGCAAGACCCAACTGGGCATGCAAGCACCTCTTATTTTCTCACCAAGGTGACGAAAAGGGTGCAAACAAACCTCAAAAAGGTCAGTCCTAGGTAAATGTAGGCTATCTAGGAACAACCCGCAGGTACCCGTGTTCAGAGCAAAGCCTGCCCGCAGGTACCCTCTACTGTCACCTCTACAGGACATGGGTACCCCCCCCCCCGCGTGATGAAAAAGCCAAAATGAAAAATATTGACCCTCCTTTTACTTTGTTGTGTTGGCAGGATGTATGTGATCCAGGTGGATATTAGAGGCCACCCACCTTTTCCAAATGGCTCAAAACAGTTTTCTGGCCATTTTGGCAATTTACTATTTTTAGCAGGTTTTCACTTCCGGGGCCATTTTGAGGGCCTAAATGAAGTTTTTTCGAGATCGAGGTTCTCAATGATAGA
>ML781228.1:1355957-1375925 GCA_009831015.1 Picea engelmannii
AACTTACCCAAACGGGGCCCACATGACTTTTGGCGCTTCATCTCCTAGGGTTAGGTTTTTGGATGTCTAGGACTTTTGGCATTCCCATCTATTGTAAAAAGGCCTTTTGAGCCTCATTGTATCCATCATCTTGCGAATGCGAGTAGCCGCCACATCTCTTCTCAGAGATAAGCTGCCACCATTCTAGCGAGTCTTTCACTCTGTATTTTTACAGTCTCTGTACATTTCTTTCATTAATAGAAATCGTGTATTACTGTATCTCTGTGTTTATGGTTTCATCTCTGATATATTTCTGTTATATTACTGGATATACGCGATATCTCTGTTCATTTCTTTCATTAAATCTCCGCTCTCATTTCGTGCCGAAAATAATCCGGATCAGTATGTCCAGTGGAGGGAAAGGGAGCACGAGGCCGCCAATGAGTTAGTGGCTGCAGATCTGAATGTTGTGGCTGTGCTGACACAGTGCAGGTTGGTAAAATTATTTTTATGTCTGTTCATGCACGTGCAACCAAGGATACTAAATTCCTTGGTTTATTACTGGCACCCTGATGCAGAGGCATTCATGCTAGAGGGGCAATCCTTGGTGCCCACCACCGAGGATATTTACTTTCTAACTGGCCTCTCAAGCAGAGCGGACCAGTCAACTTTCAGACTTTTCCTGCGGGGCTGAGAAAGGTCTCGGAGTTGATAGATGAGTACTGTGAGGCTGGGACTGATCATAGAGGTTCCTCGGTACCTGTTAGTAGGATTAACGGCCTCACCCTATAGACTATTTTATTTCTCATTGGGCGGATTACCGGCTCAGTAGCCATGCATTAGGCTTCGCGCGCACAGATGAACTGTGCGATCCAGTGCATGAATGCACAAATTTTTGATTGGAGTACCACACTATTGGAGTGCATGAAGAGTCAATTGACCTCTTGCCGATAGCAGACACACAAGAACTTCGGGTTTGGGCCCATCCTGTGTTCATTATTTTTCAAGAGAGTTCCATGCTTTAGTCCTCGGCTGATAGTACGAGGACATCTGGCCACTTTCCTCGTAGTATGCAGATGGGTAGTGTTACTTCCGCGACAGGGTGGTGGAAGAACCGTGGAGGCCTTCAACTATGAATTTTTTGCTTGGATGTCACGACATATCCTGGCTATTGAGGACTACCCATATGAGGGGATCGACTTCTGCAGAGATCCAGCGATACCAATGCCTCCTGGTGAGGAGCGAGGGGAGATGGGTAAGTCTCCACCTATACAATTTTTTTGTTTGCATATGTAATTTTTATGTCTTTTTTTATGTATATCATGTTTTTGTATACCAGAGTTTTTGATGAGTGAACTTTGTATTGGATGCAGATGTGGGACCTGTGCGACCTGCCGACTATGCAAGGAACAAGCGTCTCCCATGGCCAGAAGCCGCAACTGCCGCCATTGGGGGAGCAGCAGTAGCAAGGAAATCTTCCAGTAGGGGAGGCTGAGAGGGTTCTTAGGCGAATTGAGCAGAACTTCATTGCGCTCACTCGCACAGTTCCGATGGCAAAGATAGAGGACCTGCTGCCGTCCATGCAGACTCATGTTGTGGGGGCACCTTGGACATGGGTCTGATTGTTTAGGCATTTAGCCCACGCTGTAGATGATTATAACAGGGCCCATAGGCCCTGAGAAGACTTTGAGACTTTTTACGTGCCACGAGCACCTTACTGTATATATTTTTTGAGGGCATAAGCCCAGTGACTCGTTACTGTTCCCACTTTTGAGGCGCTTGCGCCCATCTATGTACTTTGAGGATTTTATGATGTTTATATATGGTTTTTATCTCTTTTTATGTCTTATGGATTATGTGTGAAAAAATGTATTTACATGTTTATGTCGATGATCTTTTTATATGTGGGCAAGATGCCAATCTAAAATGTGATTAGCTAGAGTATCTGTGATTTGATTTAAAATCCTAGGAACATGAAAATATGTAATATAATCAAAGTTGCGTTCCAAGAGACGTACCCTAAGGAATCATCGGTGTAAAGTTGGGTCATGAACCTGGTATATTCTATTTAGCTGTGACACAACCAGTTGAGCATCTATATAGACCCGGAGACGAGAGATACCCAATGACAAAGTGTCATGAAGAAACTCAATAACTACACTATACTCAACAACATTATTTGTGGTGTCGCTTAAGCATATACCTCCGGAAGATAACAACTGACCCTGTGGTGTAAAGATTACCCAAGATGCAGAGGCAAGCCTCTGCGTGTGTCTACTAGCACCATCTGCATACCCAAAGAACACCTCAGACTCACTTGACATCTACCATATTGATGAAAGATAACATAAATGACACGTCCATAACACGTTTTTCAAAATAAATGTAAAAAAGTAATAGTACAAAGACTATACATATGTTACAAAAAGTTACCCACAGTGACCTTTCTATGAGTAATACTTCTTGAGGTAGAGCCCATTTCTAGGCTCTGCCAAAGCATTCCCTTCAAAATCGACCAAACAATAAGCGCCCTTTTTTAAAACCTCCTTAATAATGAAGGGTATAAACCACATGGGTTTAAACTTTCCTACCCCCAGGGGGTCCTTACCTTGGTCATAGACCAGGACAAGGTCGCCCTCAGAAAAAACCTGAAGACGAACGAACCTATCATATCGACACTCGACCTTATGTTTATGAGCCTCGTTGGCAAGGGCTGCGTCGCGACGCTGTTCATCAAGCTGCTCAAGGTGTACTAACCGTTCTTCAAGTGGAGAAGTGTTTGGAAATAACTGTATTGCCAATTTCAGAGATGGGATTTGACATTCGATGGGAAAGACTACCTCCAGCCCATAAACGAGTTGGAAAGGGGAGAAACCAGTTGCAGTCTTAACTAAGGTTCGGTAAGCCCATAATGCCGAGTATAACATCAAATGCCAATTTGACTTGGCTGAGTTGATAGTTCACTGTAGAATAGTCTTAAGAGTTTTGTTTACAGCTTCTACCTGCCCATTGGCTTGGGGATAGTAAGGTGAGGAATGTTCTTGCCGTAACCCAAGCTTTGATGTCAATTCGGACATCATTTGGTTCTAAAAGTGATTGCCATGGTCAGTGACAATCTCTCTCGGGATGCCGAACCGTGCTATAATTTGGTTGAATAAGAAGAGAGCTATAGTATCTCCATCATCTTTAAACGTTGGCATAACTTCGACCCACTTAGTGAAGTAGTCTACGGCTACGATGATATAGCGGTTCCCCCTTGCTGATGGGGGGTTGCATGTAGTGTAATCAATCCCCCACTTAGTGAAGGGACCAACTGTGATGACTGAAAACATAGGAGAAGGATGTGCCCTCATCTTCCGAGAGAAGATTTGGCACAGATGACACTTCTTGACCGACTCGATACAATCTTTCATAAGTGTGGTCCAGAAGTAACCTACTCATAAAATATTTTGGGTTGTTTCCAACCCAGATAAGTGACCACCACAAGCTCCTGTACGACAATGGTTGAGCACTATGAAAGCCCCCTCATGAATGAGACATCGATGCAAAATGCAATCTACACCTCTCTGATACAGCGTATCATTGAGTATGAGATAATTGTTAGCTTGATGGCGTTTCCATCGACGCTCGTCATGAGAAGCAAAGGTGGGGCACTTCAAAGTCTGGAGATAGATCAGTATATCTCCGTACCAGGGGTATAATGATTCAATCAAAAACATATCCCCCCGGATAGGCAATTCCTTAGGCACAACGTCACCTGACTCAACCAGAAGCTCCGAAATAAGTTCTGCGAAGACCAATGACTTCTTGGACTTTGCTGAAATGAAGTCTAAGTCAAATTCTTGGAGGATTACCATCCATCTACTGATTTTTTCGTTGATAACTCGTCGTCTCAACATATACTGGAATGGATTCAGGACAGCAACAATGGTGGTCTTGCGAAACAAGACATAGTGACAGAACCATTGAACAACATGAACTTCTACCAACGCAAGTTTTTCAAGATGGGAATAATTAAGTTCTAGTCCTATGAGGCCTCAACTCGGGTAATAAATCACGTACTCTGAAGATGAGTCATATTCTTGAACTAAAACCATGCCTATGGTTGACTCTACGGAAACCAGATATAATAAGAAGTCTTTGTTATAATTAAGTGGCCTTAACAGAGGTTCAGTGGTGAGGGCTTGTTTTAATGCATCGAAAGAGTGTTGAGCGGCTTCATCCCAGAAAAAGGGAACATCTTTCTTTAGTAAATGCATAAATCCCTTGGTGATTTCAGCATAGTTGGCGATGAAGAGTCATAAGAAGTTCTCCTTGCGTTGAAGACTTTGAAGTTGTAAGATTGTGCGTGGGGGGGGCAATTGGATTATTGCCTCCACCTTAAGAGGATCCACCATGATCCCTGTTGTTGATACGATGAAACCTAACAAATGTCCTGACGTGACGTAAAAGCTGCACTTGTTGGGATTCAAGCGAATCTTGAAGTAGCGACAGCGTTCAAACATTAGTCTGAGGTGCGTGATCCTTTCGCTTGCGAGAGCGTGATACTAGATCATCTAGATAAGCCTCAACTATATGTTTGAGGTCGTGAAACGCAAAAGACATGGCCCGCTGGAAAGTGGCTCCAGCATTTTTGAGGCCAAAAGGCATCTTATGATAGGCGAATGTACCCCATGGAAAAATGAATGTCGTTTTGTGTTGGTCTTCAGGTTTGATTTGGATTTGATTATATCCCGAAAAACCATCCATGAATGAAAAGGCTTCGCAACTGGAACATTCATCAATGATCTAGTCAATGAAGTTGGAAAATTATCTTTTGGACACGCCTTGTTCAAATCATGAAAATCGGTACATACACGAATCGTGCCTTTTTTTTTATCGACCGGCACGGGGTTTGACACCCATTGAGTCAAATGGATAGGGTAAATGAACCCTGCCTTTAGCAATTTCTCAACGTCAATCTTGATGGCTGCTGCTTTCTTAGGATTGATTGGATGAAGTTTTTGTTGAATAGGCTTGGCATCTGGATACGTTGTGATTTCATGTTCAACTATTTTCAGATTGATACCTAGCATTTCCTCATAAGACCAGGCAAAAATGTCGCGGAATTATTTGAAAATATCCATGTAGATTTGAATCTCTTCGGGGGAGCACTCCGCTCCGATGAAGACATTCTCCATGATGCCAGGGTTTCGGGAGATGTCTATAGGTATTTTTGCAGCAATAGTCGCCATATTTCCCTCAACATAAATTTCCTGTGTAGCTAAGAGGTTAATAGGACATGGTTGATCTCCCATCATGGTGATAGTAAATTCTCCCACCTCGATTCGGCTTAACTCTAGAAGGAAATATGATCTGTGATGCAGATATTCCCAAGGTCTGTCCGGACTAGTCATTGCTTCAATTACAGCTTCGTCAGAAGGCAAAACTAAGTCTAACGAATCGATGTTGGTGAGAGAAACCTGAGCCCAGATAGGCTCTAGGAGTGGATCCAACTCTTGTGTGGGAATCATATCAGGGGTAGCTGAAGCTTGTTGGACTAAAGAGTACGCTACTTCAGTGGCTGACAAGGGCATGGACATGCCGGAGTGCCCTGTCTCATCCATCATGGTTGATGGGGAAGGAAGAATCCATGGATCCTGAAAGTAAGTCGTGCGGAACGACGAAACATGAAAAATATCAGCCTTGTGGTGATTCGATATAAACTTGACATCGTCATGAGGAGGTGGGTAATTGAAGGTGCCCATCAAAGATGGGCACAAACCAACTCCTACGTTAACGACCCCGGGCTGAGGATTATCAATCATGGGATTTGTGGATGCCCCCAAAGCTGGGTCAGGCCTAGAGAAGGACAATTGATCAATGGTCACTATCCGACCTTCGTGTGGAAAAAACAAGACTCGAAAAATGGTATAAGTCCAACTCTGACCTAACAAGAGGTTATAGTCGAGGGGAGCATCGACTAACTCTACTTCAACGCACATGATCTTCCCTCCTAACTACACAGGGAAAGAAGGAACGATGCCATGTGGTTAGAAAGAATGACCGTCTAACGCAGTGAGGAGAGTAGGTGATGGAGACAAAGCAGGCTGCCCAATGGCCTTCCAACATGCTAACGAAATAACACACGTTGAGGTGCCCTTGTTGACCACCATGTGGAAGCTATTGTGTGTAAAAATTTTCGTGGGATGAGCCACTACTATCTGAAATGCGACGTGGTAAGGTAGACGAGGTTTTAAGTCGATCGTATCTAGCATGATGGTACCCGGGTTACAAGTCTCAGTAGAGCCTAAAGAAGTTAGCAAGGCTTTCCTCTGAGAAGGGAAACTTTGGAGGACCTCCAAAGTGGACATTGCACAAGGGGTTTGTGATAAATCTTCCATTACAGAGTAATTCTGGGTGGCCCTTGGGTTTGGGTTATGAGAAGCTTTCTTAAATGCACCCTTTGGAATGTGTGTCATCATTTCTCCCAACTTCTTCTCAATCTGTAGAGGAAGAGATGGGATTTCAACTTCTTTACCCTTCTTAGAGGTACTTGGTTTACTATAGTCGTGCGTTCTAGTTGTTATTAACGCATCGCCCCTAACCATATATACGTTCGCGGATGAGGAATTGTTTGGAGGAGGGCAGGTTTCTTGGCTACCCCCTTCGGCACTTGTAGAGGCTTGAGTTAAATTTTTCCCATGCTGAAAGGGATTAGTCAACATGGCTTGCTGTTGCTGTGTGACAAACTTCTGGGCCTCTACAAGTCGAGGACAAAGATGGGTCGGGTGGTCTTCCGCACACAAGTTGCATGGATACCTCGCCTTCCGCTTTTTTGTGGTGCCCTCACGAGCATTATCAGTGGGATTTTTCTCCTCTTTACCCTTCTTTCATTGTTTTTTCTTCCCTTCAGGCTGCTAGGTGGCCTTTGGGTTAGTCGTATGCATGAAGTGTACTTTCGACGTTTGGGTAGGAGGAGCATCCAAAGTAGTAGTCTGGCTGGCCGCTGAGTGTTGTATAGATAACTATTGCAATTGCTTTGTCAATTGCTCAGTGGGATTGGTTTGTGCTGAGCCAACAATACCATTGGCATGTGGTCCAACTCTCTGTCTAGTTTTATCCAGTATCGATCGTGGTGCATCCAACAGGATGTTGTATAATAAACCAAACTGAGAATAGATGAGCTCAAACTGTTGAGCTCTTATGATGGCGTATTCTTCGGAGAAAACTCCTGAAGTCATGACGTATTTGGATAATTGTGGGACCAAAGACTTAAGGAACCACTCAAGTAGGAATGCTGGTGGGACTGGTACTTTGATTAGACTCTTTCAACATCTCCACTCTCGGATATGATCAGAGATATGGTCCGCTGTCGTCTGTTCGAAATTGGCAAGAAGCTCTGTGCTAGTGTCGTATCTCATAGGTAACTGGAAATGGTTAAGGAAGGCCATCGTCGGTTCGCCAAAAGAAGAGTATCTTGAGCGATCAAGCTGGATGTACCATTTCCCGGCACTCCCGATAAGAGTGCGTTGAAACAATCGCAACTGAATGGAGTCATCTTTCAATGAGTTAGATGAACACCAAAGATGGAAGGTAGTCACATGATCACCTGGATCTTCGTTAGGCTTGGCCTCAAACTTTGGAATGTCTGAAGGAAACTTCGTTGGCATAGGAGGCCAATGTGGATCGTGACAAATAGGATCATTTAACAACCTTGTCAAATATGGAAAGTGTAACGTCGCCAGGAATGGTAGTTTGGGTTGCTACTGATAGCCTGGGAAAAAGGGTCCTGGAGTTTGACTAGCACCAGGTTGCCAGGAAAAGTTTGGCTACTAGCCCGGATTCTGGTAGAAACCATGGCCCTGACCAGTGTAAGGATTTTTCATCTGTGGAGACATCATTGGCTGATTCCCCATAAAGGACATCGAATGTTGGGCATGCATCATGTTTGAAGGACTTTGGGAAGGATTACCCCATGCCATTCCTGACGGGAGAGGCATAGAAGTCTGTCCAGGGTTCCATTGAATGTGGAAAGAATTACCCCAGAATGACATTCCAAAAGAGGGAACGGATCCTTGTCCTGAGTTCCAAGGTCCTGCTATATGTGCCCTAGGCGCAGGAATAGTACCCTGCGTCGAAGTAGACTGTCCAAAGATGGGAGTGCCCCCAGATGGGAAAGCAGTGGATGCAAAAGTGTTGTTACCAAACGTCCCATTCCAAACAAACGGTGATGAACCTACCGACATAGTGTGCGCAGGTATTCCTTGACTCCCGGCTCCAAATGAACTCGTGTGTGCAGGTTGCCCGGTAGACTGCTGATGCAGACCACCAAGCGAAGGGGAAAAAGGAGTGATATGACCTCCAACATAAGGAAAAGCATTGAAAGGGATAGGAATGCCCCCAAGTTGACCTTGCAGAGGAGCGTTAGAGCTCCCTGCCCCCAGACCCAAAGTCTATAAAGTGGAGTGATTGAGTGCAGGACTTGTGCCCGAACTAGGCATATCGTATGAGAACGGAGAGCCTGTCGCACTAGGTGTGAAGAGAGTTGTGGCCGCCACGATAGATGGGGTCGATCCACTGTGTGACATAGTTGCGGCTGAGACCATCGTGGCCCGGACTGATGACGGCAAGTTAGGAGATGCTTCTCCTATGGTAGCAATGGTGGTGGGAATGGAAGAATTCCCAGAGGAAGTAACAACGTTTGTTTCCATAGCTGTATGAGGCACTGATAGGCATTCGTAAAATTGGATTGGTACACTGATCGATGGCCAAGTATCAGTGGTTGGGCTTTCAATCAAGCCAATATTGGTGGTTGATTCCTCCAGGAGTTGTTCGGGCACAATTGTTTGTAACCCGGTTGCTTCAAAAGACCCTTGTTGGTCTAGCTTTTGCCTCAATGGTGGCGGGGGTGTCTCCAGTATAACCGGTGGCAGGCCCAGGAGCCTTCGTGACCGACGAAGCTCGGGATCCTCCACTATGTGAGAAGATCCAAGACACGCTAATGTATTCTACACGTTCAAACAGTAACACACACTAAAAAGAATCCCCTAAGAGATAAGACAAGCGATCACTAACTATTTTGAAGAACAATTACAACAACCAACACTAGAGCAACTTACCGGTGCAAGTGCAACTCGAAAATGGAAGCACCCTCTGGGTATACTCTGCAAAGCGTGGCCCGATGTCTGTCCTAGGTACTGCGGTATGCCCCCGCAGTCACCTGTGTATGTCCCTAAACAAGATTCGCAACTAGTTTGCCAGCACGCAAACAGTCGATAGTCGGGTAGACCACAATGAGCAGGGTATCAAGCCCGAAACCTGTCAAGGGTATCGAGAGAAAATGGTTCAGAAGACAATTGAGGAACTTGAATATATTCGAGACCCATGAAGCCCTGTGGCAAATGCAAACGACGGAATCCCAAAACAAATCCTCGATATGTGTTCTCCACTACGCTTGGTCCGGCTTTGGAGGGGTTATCTCCGCTACCTTTCCTCACGCGACCTCGTGTTTATCCCCTATGTTAGAGGGGGGTCCTGGATAACTTCTATGAAATTGGACTTCAACACTCCCTATCACAGACTCCAATGTTTGGTTTTGAGTGGCCTTGGAGAGTTTCCTCTCCAACCTAATCCAAGGCCCTAGTCCTGAACTAGTTTGGGAAGCCTACAAACAAAAAGTCTAATAGATTTTAAATTAGCGTTTCTTTTATGGGATTTTTTACGTCATGGGATATGATGGTGAAACTGATGATGTGTAAAGACTTAAAGCAAAAATGAATGAAAAATTCTGGAAACAAAAGACTTTTACTAAATGCAAAAATCAACAACTTTTCACAAAGAAAGACTTCTTTTTCTTTTTAATTTTTTCTAATATTTCATGCAGTAAACATAAAGGAATTTTGCTTGTCTATGATCTACTTATGCTCTAAATGCACTGCAAAAAATTATGAACAAAAAGACTTCTCCCTAGCTATTGATGCAGAAACACAATCTTTAAACACAGAAGAAAATGAAAAAGAGATATATTTTTTTTATTTAAGTGCTAAATGAAGCAACAAAGGGAAAATGTCGACAAGCACAAAACCAAGAAAACAAAACAAAATTCTGGCTTAAAGCGCAGATCTCAAAGAATTAGAGTAGAGACACACAATGGCAATCAAGAAAGCACCAACTCTTATGCTTGTCTAAAAACCATAAAACAAAATTTTTCTTTTTTATCTTTTCTATCAACTATCAACTAAGAAAAACAGGCTAAGGGTAAGAGGCCCTAACCTATTGACTGTTCTACCCTAGACTCAACCACCTGAGAGGAACTCTTCTCACCACAGGAGGGGATGACTGCCCCACCCTGACTGAAAAGAAGCCTATCAAGCACGCCTCTGTTACTGAAACAACACATGTACAAATGCGTGCTGAGCTACTACAGAGCGCGTGTACCCGCGGGCTGCACTTGCACAGGCCACGTGTATATATAAAATCTAAGACAGAAATAAACACAGGCAGCCTAGACCAGGAAGAGGCCTCTGGTATTGATAACTAGGGTCTCTTAAAGGCTTGGATGCTTCTTCTTAACATAAAATAAAAATAATTGCAAGAAACAACAAAATGCAATAAAGCAAACTGAGACAAGACTATGACCCAACAAGACTCAGACAGGATCCCGAAAGCCCCCTGAGAATGTATAATTCTGACAGGGAAGAGGAGGACTGCCTCTCAATCTCTTTGACTCCTACACGCTACTGAAACTGCTACAGCTAGCATTCACACATGGGCTGTAGGAGGTTAGGGCACGAGTACACGCGTGCAGGCCTTCTGCAGGCCGTGTGTACCTCTGTGTGTCCCGATAATTACCGTTAAGCAACAGTCAAGGAAAAACTGGTATAAAGAACCAGGTTCCCTGCTAGCTCTAACCTAACAGAAAACAGACAAACAAAGAAACAAAAAATCTAATCCTTTAAACTACCTACAACCTCAACTAAATCCAAAAACCCTAACGAGTAAATTCCCCAGTATGGTCTCCAATTCTGTTGTTGGGAAAAATACCCTACAGACTAGCAAACTAGGGTCAGATTTGCATGTAGATTTTGACCGTAAAGAAATGAATTTTTAACCTACCGCCCAAAACTTAAACCCCTCTTTCATGATACATGCATGAAAAGGAACTACTAACCTTTTTACTGATGTTTGGTGTAGATCCTCCATTGCGCTTTTCTCGCTTACTTGCACTGCTCCTTCCAAAGTTAACTTGTAATCAAGACAAAAACACTACGCATGCATGCTACCTTTCTACTTGAGGGTTAGAAATTAATCATAAATTACACAAATCATAGATAACTCATGCATTGGGATGGGAAAAGTATTCTTTTATTATTTTCAAAATGAATCAACTTACAATCAAAGTCGAGACCGTCCACCGCTCCTTGATCCTGATCATGGGCTCCTCCTCTTCTTTTTTCCTCCAACTGCTTTGCGTTAATTCTCCTTAGGCTTGAGGAAAGGCTAAAGGGTTGGGAAAAATGGATTCGGCAAATGGGCAGAGTTTCTTCGCTATAATATTTCCTCCAAATGGTACCCCTACCCCTTCTTTTATAGGCTAGAAGGAGCTAGGGTTTTGGATGAACCCTCATCAATGCATGGCTAGGAGTTTCAGTTAACTAACCCATAGATTTTTGTCCCATCGACAACTTTCCTATTTTTGTGTTTTGTTAGGTAAATGTGGGCTGTAGTAGGCCTGCCAGCGTTCACACGCATGCAGTAGTGGGTTAGGGCGCGTGTACCTTGACCCAAGAGGATTTTCAAAGAGGTTTTTTAGCAGATGTTTTGGCAATGAAGGGATATGAGTTGGCCTGATGCCAGGTAAGCATGTGTGGTGCAATTTAGGGTTATAACAGTGCTACTAATAAAATGAGCTCCTTGATCACTGGTTAGGCTCCTAGGACATCCAAATCGAGTGATAATATTCTCAAAGGTGAACCTAGCAACAATATCGGTTGAACAATCCTAAAAAACTGCTGCCTCAACCCAACGTGTAATGTAGTCAGTTGCGGTAATGATGTACCTAGAATTTGAATTCTTAGCTGTGGGGTTGATCGGTCCAATAAAGTCAACTTCCCACTTCTCAAATTCTTGTAGAGATAAAACTAGTTGAAGTGGTAATTCATCTCGTCATGACGGCTTACCCACTCTTTGACAAACATCACATGATCTAGAATATACCTTTGCATCCTTGAAAAACGTTGCCCACCAAAGTCCAGCTTGGAAAACGTTCTGCACAACTGTGGCCTTTCCTCCTACATGACCTCCCACAACTCTATTGTGGAACTCCCATAATATATCATGCCTTTCATGATCCAAGACACATCTTCTAAGGATACTATCTAGTCCCAATTTATACAACTCTCCCGTGATCAATTGGTAATCTGCTACTCTAACAACCATATGACATTTTTGGGTTGTGGAATATGTTTCTGGGTAGGCCCTTGTACTTAAGAAGACTGCTATGTCCTCCAGGTACTCTGGTATGGCCTCAACCCAGAACAAGTATGCATCTGGGAGATGATCATCAACTGCTCCGACACTTTCCCCTGACTCTAATCTAGACACGTGATCAGGTCCTACGTTGCATATTCTAAGCTTAATAACTAATTCAAAAGAAAATTCCCAAAATAGTAGCAACCATCTACAAATTATCCCTTCCAACACAGTTTTGTTAACTAGATATTTTAATGCCGAATGATCAGTAAAAAACTCGAAATGAGATCCCCAAAAATAATGTCTATATTTCTGCAAAGCATAAATCATGGCTAAACCCTCCCTTTAAGTTGTTGTGTAGTTGCTCTCAACTTCTGACAACTTCCGACTCACAAAATTGATAGGATGATGCATGGTTCCATCTCCAGGTTGTGCTAAGATAGATCCTAAGGCAATACCTAAAGCATCTACTTGGACATGAAATTCATTTTCCCAGTTTGGGAATATCACAATTGGTGTTGTGATGAGCTTCTACTTTAGGGTATTGAATGCTTTATCTCATTCTCGGGTGCATTGGAACATTTCGACCTTTTTCAATAGGTTTTCTAGAGGTGCATTGTTGGCCCTTGACCAAGTTTTGAGGAACACTTGGTCATATTTGACTGCTTTTGGGACTTCGACAACCTATCGAATATGGAGTTCCAGACAAAGTAGAGATCATGGGATCTTGGCCCACTTTCGGGCCCCTTTTTGGGTTTTTGGACAGTGTAATGGGAAAGGGATGTCGGCCCATGGGTTCACCCACGCTTAGGCCCACTTTTGTATGTATAAATAGATGTCTAGGCGAAGTAAGTAAGAGGATGATAGCCTATCTATGTGATGTAAGCTAAGTGCTAGTAGTGCTCTGTGCATGAATGTAGAAGGGTTACAGAGCTAAGTGCAAGTTATTATAGAGATTATAGAAGGCTTTGTGCTACAACGCAAGGAAGAAGGATCTAGCAAGCTGCGCATATCTTCTGTCCTATGCGCAAAAGGGTTTTTGGTGACTGTGTGCTATAACCGATTGAAGACATTAATAAAGAAGAAGAGTTGGTGGACATATCCCCAGGGTGGGGGTGAACCACGTACATGCCGTGTTGCTCTGCTTTGTGCGATGTATCAATGTGTTTCTATGTGATGAATGTTAGATAGATCTAATGTTGCTTTGTGCCTAATCATGTGAATGAATGCTAGATTTGACCTATATGGATGTGCTTAGTGCTTGAATCTGTTGGGTCTAATGTGTTTCTTTTATGTTAAGTGTTATTAGATGATGGATCTGGTTGTATACTACGATACTCTATAATTAGGGTACGTCTTCATTGTTACTAAGAACTGAATATTGATGAAGATTATACGCTAAGTACTCTGTTAAGTGTTAGAATCACATATCTGTGTCCCAGCTAAGGTTGCAGACATTTGAGTCCTACAACCACCCCTGCCTCTACCTTAGGTGAGACTTCATTTGCTTCGCAGGTGTTACCGAAAGGGTCGGTAGTTAGGGTTTTGTTGGTGTGTTGTTGTAGCATTGAACCCTGGGTTTTCCCTTGTGCCAACAAATGGTTTCGTTGCTGGGACCTGAAACTGTGATTGCTGGGAACTGAGAAAGAAGAAGATTTGTGAAAAGATTCATCCTGAAACTTTGGAAGCTCTGTGCTAAAGAAGGAAGGACAGATCTGGAGAAAAGAAGTCAGATCTGAATGATTTGTGCTCTAAAAAAGGTTAAAGTGGAAGTTTCTGAAGAAAAGAGGCCAGATCTATAGAAAGAGGTAAGATCTGTAAGATTTGTGCTTTGATAGAGGTAAGAACAACTAAAAGTTTTTAGATCTGAATTCTTTATGCTCTGTAAAAGTAAGATAAGTGAAAATTTTTGTTTCTAAAATATAGATCTAGGTATGCTTGATAGAGTCTGTCCTAGCTTGAAAACTAGGGCATTGTTAGGTGAAAGAAGGTTTGATATGAATAGATCTGGTAAGAATAATGATAAGTATGTTATACCTATGCATAGAAAGAATTTTTGGACTAACCGATGGATGCAGGATCCTAGAAAGAATTTTTTGCAGGCTATCTACCATGATCCTAGTGCACAGTACAGAAGAGGATGGGGATCATTTACAAGAAAGAGAGGATTAACCCTATGTTACAGTTGTAGAAAACCAGGCCATCTAGCTAAGGAATGCTTGTGTGGAAGACCTAGTTGTCTCTGCTGCAAATATTTGGACCATGAAGTGTTGGATTTCCCTAGAATGATTGCTAAGCTTGAAAGAATGAATCTGAATGAAGAAAACCCTAAGACAACTCTAGAAATAGCCAAATCTCAGAAATAATACAAGAAACTATTACTACAAATGAAAGAGATCCTGAATGACCACTGGCATTTTAGGTTATCAGAGATCTTTAAAGAAAAATAATGCATCGAAGTAAGAATAGGATATTTCGACATTGACTATGTTCTTGATGAAGAAACACCAGTGAACATCATGCCAGAGAGAACTTGGGAAGCTATAGGAAGACCTGATATGATCCATTCACTAAGAGGAATAAGAATCTTTAGAGGAAAGATGGTGACCCTATGTGGAAAGCTCACTTAGATATCTATGAATGCTAATGGAACTTAGACATAAGAAGATTTTGAGGTTATCAAGTTTATTGAGGACAATGCCCCATTTACTATGTTACTTGGAAAACCTTGGATTAAGAGAGATCAAGCCAGAAAGAAAGAAGAAGATTTTTTTTTAGAACAACAAAGACAAGAGTTAACAGATGACATGACCAGAAGGATTGTGCAGTTGATTGGAGAATAGGAGAATAGATCAAAGCCACTTATCATTAGAGGCCAAGATGTCAAAGATGAAAGAATGTCAAAAGGCTCACAGAAGACTGAAGCAGATGTCCCAGAAAAAGAAGAATTATTACCCATGGTTCTTAGGGGAGAATATCAACAGTGTGAAGTACCTATGTTTAAGGAAAATAAGAATCAAAATGGGAAGAGAATCCTTGAGATGAAGCTCACTGGAAAAAATGATAGGAAACTAAGTAAAAGGAGAGCTAAGATTGACAGACTACATAATACTTCAGAGGGAACCTCGCAGAATGGGAAACTTGCAGAAATTGAACTTCGATGAGATATCAGACCAGTGACATAGGCCACTTTGCTGAGGTGAAGCAATATATCCATTGGAAGATGATATAATTGTTTGATTGTTGCTCCAAACGGTTTGCAAAGAATTGATGATTCGCCACTAGACCATCATACCTTACCATAACGGACAAAAGATGAGTTAACGGCACCTCATACCCATTGCAAGTAGACCATTGCTAACTTTCTTACTTAGTCCACCATGCCACACACCGAGAACACCTTTTGCTAACTAAGAACTTGAGCCCACAACATGAGATTATTTTGCACTGTGATCATCGCTTTCTTCCCATATCCTCCATTGTAGTTTCTAAATCCAGTTCACACTTGATCTAATTAACCCCGAGTTTGTATGTCAGACTAGCTCAGTGCAGTAGAGAAAGTAGTCAAAGAATTTTTGGTTGACTTAATGACTGAGAGAGTCATGTTAGAAAGAAATATGTCTGCAGGTGTGCAAGTGTCATCAACAGGAGGATTCTAAGCTTCTCCCTCAACTGCTCGTGAAGCAGGACCTTCCCGAACCACAACAGAGACAAGAACAAAGCACATAGACGACATTGTGAACACCAAGCTTATTCCACGCATTATGCCGACTTACATACCACCTCTGAGCAGTGGGATTAACCACGACAATGTACCCAGAGACTTCGAGTATACTTTGATCACCGCATACCTTCTGAAAGGGGTGCACACTGTTAGAACTGATCAAGACAAGCTCACAGCGTTGAAGTTTAGTGACTTCAACCTCAACGACAGGAAAGTCTACAGTATGCTTGCCCTACACAAGTATCTAATGAAGATGAAGGGAAATAACTCAAAGATCATCCCGCAGTATTGGACCCAGAACCTCGCACAATCTACATTGATGAATGTTATGAAGATCTCGCACTTTGGCATACATCAGGAGGTGAATGCATGGGTAAAGTTGCTTCTATATTTCTATCATGGAGGATACATATGGATAAATCAATGCATCACTGTGGATCTGAGCTTGATCAATCAGATCACAGGGCTTAGCATGCAAGGCCTTGAACCACAAGAGTTCTACCCTGGCAAGACCTTCGACTGAGCATTAGCATAGAGAATTAAGGAAACCTATGGCTATGTTGAGAAGGGCACATGAGGATACAAGGTAGCCTCTATATAGAGTGGTGCAGTGAACCTTGCCTATCATCTTATCGCGGGCAAGTTAGATCGTAAGAATAGACCAACTCAAGTGACCAGATTCATGGTCAACCTCACAGGGAAGTGCGCAGAGGGATTACAGATGAACTGGGCACAATACCTTGTAAACCAACTAGAGATTGATTGCAGAGAAGCACAAGACCAAGGGTATTCCTTCCACTTTAGTTGGCTTCTCATATTGGTCTCTTTCATTGCCTAGTAGCTACCAGAAGGCACCACTTTCTTAGATATAGAACCCTTCAAACCACTGGTCACGAATTTTTGTATGTTGTGGTATTCCAGTGACATGAGAAAATAGTGGCAGTGCAATGTTGTCTTCCATGCCTACTACAACCAGTTGAAGATCACAATCCATTCTACACCACGCATCACCCCAAACACACTTTACAGGTTTAGACCCTTGATGAAGTTCAACGCGGACCACCACTTCACCTACATTACAGCGCACGCTGATGAGCATAAACAACAACTCCATTCATATTACAAATTGACAGAGGATGACTTGGAGGAGATTACCAAGGAATGGTTGGAAGACCTCCTTGTTCCAGCGGACCTCACAGAGATTTCCGATGTGGATAGCCCTGAAACTATGCCAGACACACCTAGAACAAGTAAAACAAAGAAAAATGACGAAGTGCATGATGTCCATAGCACATCGGTGGAGACATCTTCGACCTCACCTGAGTAGGGAGATGATGGTGGAGAACTAGGTGGCACAAAAGTTGAGAAAAACAAAGACGAAGCTACTCCACCTAGAGATGAAGAGGATCCAACTAGGAAAAGGAAGGTTACCCCACCAAAGCCTTCGTCCCGAAAAAAAGCTAGAGCCACTAGGGCTACATTTAAGAGTACCCTCACCTCAGACGACTTTGACTTCTTAGTCGCTGCGTTGAATGATGCTTCATTGAAGATCGTGGAAAATCAATAAGTGAATTAGGAGGAGGTATTCAGCCTAATCAAGGGTGAAATTCGAGTAGTGCAACAGGAACTACAATCCATCCACATAGTTTCTATTGAACCCTCGACAAGTGGAACAAAAGAACTAGGAGATGAGCCAGCCCAACTGCACCAGATCATAAATAAAGTTGAATCTCACCTTCGATGAGCTCAGGAAGAGACAACGCAAGCTACCCAAGCACAAAAATATATGCTAGAACAATGCAGTAATGCAGAACAAGAGAAACTAGCTCTTCAAGTGAAGTGGGAGGAAGAGAAAGCAACGCTACATAAAGACAAGGAACAGTTTCCCGTAGAGAAACTCGAAGTATAGGAACAGGTTAACAGAGAACTTCACTCTGTGACAATCATCGAAGTCTAGATAGAAGAATGAGTTCCACAACAGGTGGCACAACTGGAAGAAGTGATCCAACAACTTCATCAGTGCATCGCAGACCTGGAACTTCACACTGTGCCTGAGACACCTCAAGAAATAAGAGATCTAAGAGAGGCCACTTCCTGAAGCACAGTTGACCAACTAAAATCCTTTGCCTTGGAATACAAGAAGATAAGCTCCAGAAGTGCCCAGACGTATGAAATCCTCATGGAAAATCCAGAATTACAAACATTAGAATCGCATCTCCAACACACACAACAATAGGCAGACACGTTACAAGCATAGCTAAAGGCCTTGTCACTAGTTGAGAGAATGAAGAGGTTTCCATAGCAATGCACGACCCAAAAACAAGTACACACACTCTAGAGTAAAGTAATGGAAGTCTCTCAATGACTTCAACTAGTGTAAGAAAAGGAATGCCAATTATTCACTGAACTTGAAAGCCAAGGAGTAGAACTTGAATAGGTTGTGAGTACAACAAAACAATGCCTTGAAGGATCAATCAATGATGCACTTATTCAGGAGTTCACTGATCAAGAAGAAGTAGAACTGCATTAGATCGAAGCAGCTCGATCCAAGCTTGAGGAGTTCGAAGAAAAATTGCTCAGACCAGAGTGACTCGGTATGAGTCACAGGTGAGTGTTGGGGGCCTATTGGCCCTTGACCAAGTTTTGAGGAACACTTGGTCATATTTGACCACTTTTGGGACTTTGACAGCCTGTCAAAGATGGAGCGCCAGATGAAGTAGAGATCATGGGATATCGGCCCACTTTCAGGCCCCTTTTTGGGTTTTGGGTCAATGTAATGGGAAAGGGATGTCGGCGTGTGGGTTCACCCACGCTTAGACCCACTTTTGTATGTATAAATAGATGTCTAGGAGAAGTAAGTAAGAGGACAATAGCCTATCTATGTGATTTAAGCTAAGTGCTAGTAGTTCTCTGTGCATGAATGTAGAAGGGTTACAGGGCTAAGTGCAAGTTATTATAGAGATTATAGAAGGCTTTGTGCTACAATGAAAGGAAGAAGGATCTAGCGAGCTACGCAGATAATCTGTCCTGTGCCAGAAGGGTTTTTGGTGACTGTGTGCTATAACCGATTGAAGAAATTAATAAAGAAGAAGAGTTGGTGGACGTAGCCCCAGGGTGGGGGTGAACCACGTACATGCTGTGTTGCTCTGATTTTTGCGATGTATCAATGTGTTTCTATGTGATGAATGTTAGATAGATCTGATGTTTCTTTGTGCCTAATCATGTGAATGAATGCTAGATCTGACTTATATGGATGTGCTTAGTGCTTGAATCTGCTATGTCTAATGTGTTCCTTTTATGTTAAGTGTTATTAGATGATGGATCTGGTTGCATACTACGATACTCTGTAATTAGGGTACGTGTGTCCTGTTACTAAGAAATGAATATTGATGAATATTAACTTCTAAGTGCTTTGTTAAGTCTTAGAATCATAGATCTATGTCCCAACTAAGGTTGTAGACATCTGAGTCCTGTAACTGTTGGTTGTGGAGCCTGATTATCTTCCTGATGCAGAGGTCCTTGCTTTCAACCGTGTTTATACCCCATGAAGTATTTACACCCCAGAAGTATGTACACTCTTCCACGCGAGGGAGTGCAGAGGGGGGATACCCCCTCTGTGGGGTCCGGGGGGTCTGGGGGCAAGCGGGCCCCCAGCAGGGGTTCGGGGGTGAAGCCCCCGAAGAAAAAATTGCCTTATAAAAGTATATTGTAATTTCATTGTAAATCTGGACCGTTCATTATAAGGTCGCAGATCTAACGATAGAGATTATGTTAGGGTTTTTTCCCTAGAAGGCAACCCTCTTTTATGAGGG
>ML781228.1:1380322-1402220 GCA_009831015.1 Picea engelmannii
GTGAGAGAAAGAAGAGGAAGTTACAACGGGTTTTGTTGTAGGTTGTATCCCTTCATTTGCTGGATAATAATAAAGGAAGGACCTGGCAATTTCTCTGGTGGACATAGCCCACACTGGGTGAACCACGTAAATTTGTGTCTCTCTTGTATTGTGTGTCTTCTATGTTTTTGTTTCTGCATTTGTTTTATTTTATTGCTTCGCGGTCCTGTTTTTCTAACAGTAACCACCCCTTCCTCTACCTCGGGTGAGACTTCATCTGCTTCACAGGTGTTGCCGAAAGGGACGATAGTTAGGGTTTTGTTGGTTCATTGTTGTAGCATTGAATCATGGTTATGCCCCTGTGATAACATGCATTAATGTTTGCATATCTTCTGATGAACCTACGATAGTAACCTGTGTGTCCCAGCATGGAGTGCAACTGCTTAGAACTTGCAGGTGGTGGCATGTTCACAATAACCACAACTTTTCTGGGTCTACTAATACTCCTTCTTGGCATACTATGTGGACCAAAACATTTCCATGTGGTACGCAGAAGATACACTTTCTAATATTCAATGATATCTGCAATTCTCTTCATTTGTCAAACATCAAATGTAACAACGCTACATGTTCCTTGAGAAAACTATATATCATCCAATCATCCATATAAAATTCTATAAACTTGTGAAAGAACTCTTTAAACTTTGCTATTACAATCCTAGATAAAATTGCAGGGGCATTCTTCAAGCCAAATCGAATCACATTGAATGTGAAAGATCCCCATTCTGTTATGAATGTGGTCTTCTTTTTGTCCTCTTCAACAATCATTAATTGGTGGTACCCTGAAAATCCATATGTGAATGAGTACGATTCTTTCCCTGCAACCTATTCTAGAAACTCATTAGTAAAAGGTGTTGGAAAAGGGTCATGCACATAGGTAGAGTTAAGGATTCTATAGTCTACATAGACCCTGATATCCTATGTTCCTTTCTTTCTTTGAATGACTATTGGGCTGACCCACTCTACTTCTTCCACTACAAAAATAAGCCTGGATTCCAACATCTTGTCTATCTCCTTCTTAACCTTCTCTTTTACTCTAGGGTTAAGACGATATGGTCTATTCCTCACAGGCTTTGATCCTGGTTTCAATTTGATTTTAATTTCTCCCATAACTCCTTTGATTCCCTTTAACTCTAAAAAATTCTTTGGGAACAAATTCTCATATTCCCGCAACAAACTCTATATTTCTTGACTAGTTTCCTCATCCCAATAGTCTCCCACCATAACTATATTAGGTTTCTCTGTGGTCCCTATATTGAATTTGTGAAACTTTAATGGGTGATTGTAGGAACTATTAGTTTGACTGGGTATGGTGCTCTGGATTTCTCTATTCCCTTCTGTCTCTTTGATGGGTAGGTTTCTCAATTCCTCTAAATCATTTGGTCTTTCTAAATCCATGCTAATCTTATAACATTCTATAGTATTCTTAGTTGAAGGTAGGTGAAGCTTAGTGTGAATTTCTTGGCTATGCTTTGCACATACCACTAGGTTTGATTTCTGATTTCTATTGTCTATAAAAATAAATTATTTAATATTTTGTAGGACTACTTCAAGCTCAGGGTACTTACTTGTAAATGATAAGTCCTTGCAAAAATGAGCTACAACATTTTCTAGTCACTAGTCTGTCTTCTGATTTCCTCATGTATGAACCAAGATTTTGGGATTGGACCTAGGGAATGGGGAAATAACTGAACCCAGAAGCGAGAGGGTATTTCCGCAACTTGCCACTGTGTCACACACTGTTCCATATGTACTTAGGATCAGATTCTCTGCTAAAAAATTGTGCAACTTGGAAATCCATTTGCATCTCTAATTCTAGCTGCTCCCTATTCTGAAGCCTATACTTGATAGCTTGCTTCACATCGTCCCAATTTCTGATTAAGGATTTATGATTAGCCCACCATATGGTAGGGGTGTCCTGGAGGGCCACATCTAGTACTGAGATCCTTTGATATTCTACTAACTTTGTTCCATGCTGAGCATAAAACTATTGAGTCCTGAGGTGCCATCATATATTGGGTGTTCTCTAACTTTGGTCCCAACCCATCTAGTTGCTTTGACAGTTGTGCATATCCTTGAGAATTTTTCGTACGAGCCTTGATGCCAACTGTCAAATTCTAGTCCTGAATCTTCGTCCACTGACTGTATACTCCTCCAAATTATCGATCCATCAACAGTAGGATTTATATAATCGTCTCTTGTTCCTGTTGTTACAATGTATAACTGATCCAAGTCTCCCCCCTCCATGTTATTGTCTATTGTCTTTGTATAATTGGCCAGTACATATGGATCCAAGTGTTGAACTAACTTGATTCCATCAGCCTCAAAGGTCATGGTATCTTTCTTTAAGTCAATTACTGAATAGTTGTCATAGGCCCAATCAATTCCAAGTAGTGTAGGGTAAGGTTCCTTATCCCCCATGATTTCAATCACTTCAAAGTCAGCTACGGTCTTCACTCTTGCAACATTTGTTTCGACACTCTCCAGTGTTCCTATTGGGAAAATACAATATTGGTTGGCCATTCTTAGCTGAATTGGGGACTATGTCAGCCTAGGTTTTCCTAAGGTTTCCCAAGTCTTCTTAGGAATAATTTTCACATCAACTTCTAGATCCAACATGACATCCTTAATCTCAAATTCATCTAACCGAGCTACTAGTCCGAATTCTTTTCTAGTTCGTACTTTTCTACTCTGCACTCTCTGAGTACTCTTCTCAGGTAGATTAATCTTTATTCCAACTTCTATGGGTTTTTCATTCACTAAAACTAGGTATAGCTCATTGCACAACTTCTCTGTTAATTAATCATTCTCGATAATGTCAGAGAATAATTGAAACCAAATGTTGAATACATTTTGAGGTTTCTCAGGTTGTCTCGACGTGACTGCAGGGTTTCTAGGTTCAGGGGTGAAGCAGGGAATTGTGCAATCTTAGGGTAAACAATAGAATGCGGGGGTTTCTCTTGCATCTCAGGGCTAGGGATATTCTAAAATACTTCTATGGAATTTTTAAATAACAACTTCTATTTTAGAGGGTCATACTTGTCTTCTTTAGGTGCAACTTTTTGGATCTAAGGTAGAGTATCAACTTCAGCTCATGTCTTTACTCCTCCTTGAGTAACGATATTGAGGTTGGGAAATTGTCCTTTACTAACTCTCTTGATTTCTGAACTAATGAGGTTAGTTCCTTTTTGTGATACTCGATCTTCCCATTTTGTAATTAGTTCTAGGCAATCTTCAGTTGCATGCCCATTGGTTCTGTAGTGAGAGAATCATGGCCGCCTCAGATGAGGACAGTCTCTCACCATATGTCCTTGCTCATCATAGTTATAACATCTTCTTGGCCCTATTACCCTGGTTCTTCCTCTTCTGAAGTCTCCTCCGGATCCACATCCTCGACCTCTTTCTAGTCCCTGAGGGTTTTCATTCACCCATCCAACCTGTCTGCAAGTGCATCCAACACTTTGACTTGATTGGTAGTATGTGTGGTAGATGCACAAAACTCACAATGTACTGTATTTGGTGTTTTCAAATATTTCTGCATAATGGGGCACTGTCTTGGCCCATGCCCATGGATTTGGAAAATCTCACAATACTCAACCACTGGTGTTGCTTGGCTCCTTGGAAAAGCATGATATGGGGTGAGGTTATGGAATGGTAAGTTCATAGACACTTGTGCAACTCCTCCCATGGGTCCTTGTGAGGGTCCCATCATATTCTGAGGAGGTCCCATTCCTCTCATTCGTGGAAATTCATTCACCATATGTCCTGTATAAAATCTGGTGCACCAGATCCACGGTCGTCCTAGTCTAGGTATTGTCAGTTCTTGAATATTTTTTGTAAGCGCTGATATTTTCCCTTGTAGTTGCACCAAATTCGCATCTGCTGGGGGTTTGGTTACTCTTAGGCTCCCAGGGTATCCTGCCATGGCTTCAATATTCATAGATTGTTCCAAGGTGTCTGTCAAAGTGGCTATCCACTATTACATTAGCGAAATCTAAGTCAGAGGTAGAAGTCCCTGAATGTACCATTCCATTAGATGTTCCTCATGGATTGGATGTGCTAACCTCCATATATCATCTTTAAAATTCTGGCTATATTTCCAGGCTGATTCAACTTCCCTTTGTTGGATATTGTGCAACTTAGACAAAGCATGTTGTTCTGACTAAGGTATTTTAAAATCTACTATGAACCTTTTCCATACCTGGCCAAGTGTGAACACTTGAGCTTGCATTCCTAGAACTCCTGGCTCAATGATATTCATGTACCACTTGAGAGCGCGACTTCTCAAGGTAGTCTAGAACTCAACCAACTTATTCGCATCTGGAGTCCCTCTGGATCTCTAGATTGCTTCGCACAAGAACAAGTTCTTCTCAACATATTCATCTCCCTTACCCCATAATTCTGGGTACTAGGAAATCAAACCTCCCACGTGACCAACCATTTCTGATCTTGGTGCTCTTATCAAAATGAAACCTAACTGTCCTTCTTATGATCTATTAGGGGATCCCAATATCCTCCCTATACTCACACTTCCTGGCTGTGACTGACTAAATAATTGTACTGGAACAGAACTAGCATGAGAAGGTAATATTGAACTTACCACTTGTATAAAAGACACTTAGGGTATGGGCGATTTGGGGCTGGCCCCACTGGCTTTGTGGGGTTTTCTTTGATCTGGGGGGTCTCATTTTCTTCCACTGGAGCGGTCTCTTCAGCTGTATTCTTGATCTTTCCTGACATCAGGGTTGAATCTTCTCTTTCTTATTCAAGATTCATGTCAGCTTCCTTCTCTCTTACGTATACACCTTCTCCTTCTTGTCCAACCTCTTGGGGACTTCTTTCTTTTTGCACTTCTCTCTCACTTAATATTTGACTAGCCAGTATTTCTTGTCTTCTCATCTTCCACAACTCTTCCATCTATCTTTCCTCTACCTCTCTTGGTCCAACTTCTTTCTACAACTTCTTGGACTATCTTGCTACTTTCTTGATCTTTCTGTGCCACCACTTCTCAACTATGGCGGCTCTTTTTAAGGCTCGCTCATCGTGTGAGTCCATTTATTGCTGTCCCCCCCTGTTTTTCAAAGAACCCTTCCCCTCTCTTAGGCCATGACTCTACCCCAGCCTCTCCATACCCTAAGCAAGGGTGTTTATGTTTCCATCTCATTTGAGGACATAGTCAACATCCCCTCTTCCATCAAGAAAACTTTAATGCACAGGGGGATTTCTCTCAACAATCTTACCCTTGCATATTTCTTGAAATTCACCTCTTCTTGTGAAAAATATTGGAGGTTCTCAACTGCAAACTCGATAATGTATCCTTATAATGTGGTATTGACCCATAAATAAATCACTCATGTGACTGGATGATCCAGTCGATGAAGTGCTGCAATATTTTATGTGTCTCAAGTACAGGTCCTCTTGACTCATTCTTGGAACTCTAGAGATTCTTGGAACCTATTTATCCAGTGGAAAAGTTCTTCCGGGAAATTAACCTAGAATATCTCGTACTGGTCACTCAATATTTCTAAGTAAAAGACTACCTCATGAGTATCTTCCACAGATTTTCCCCTCAGCTCCACCTCTTTCCATATGAAGGCGTCACATTTTCTTTCCCACTATTGGTCAATATTAGATCTATGAATCCACAGAAGAATCCTCCCTATAGGTTTCCTTTGAATGTAGGTCCCAACAACGACACCATTTTGTTGGTGCAAGTTTGATCAGACCAGGGTCCTTCTCAGGTTACTAACAAAAGGTACCGAGTAGTCTAGAGCGCTGACATTTTTATCTCCTCTGAAGAGAATAATTCTCACTCGAAGTGTTGCTGAGACAAATAGATAAAGAATGGAAAGGAAAAGACTCAGGAGGGTTCAAAGAACATTCAAGATTCATCCTCATCTTGCGCAAGACATCTAACTACCAAACATATCTGAACTCATTTATGCAAGAACTAAACCTACTTATGTTGCGAACAAGCATTTAAACACAAAGCCATCATGTGGAACTTAAAATCCATAAAGAAGTACTGTAATACATAAGTAAAACATAGAAAGACACAACATATTTTGAAAATTTAGATCCTTCTTCATATTATCTTCAGATCTCTCTTCATTTACAAACTTAGAGACACACAATAACACTTTGTTACAGACTCCTGGCATTGGACTCATGTCACAGAACTCTAACTCTCAAAATGGTGTACAAATTACATTACATAATCATAACCCTACTTCTCTACAACATACAACAACTATTAAATCAACATAACAGTAGGGGAAAGATTGAACTAAACACTATCACAATTCAACCGAACAAACCATTTTACAATCATATTCATCCCCATATATAAGCTAAGTTGTATCTTCTATCTTTGCTTGCATGCTTTCATGTTCTATTGCAACCGCTTTTTCTTTGCCGGCGTTGCACTGCCCTTTTCACAACTGATTTCTGTTTATTTTTCTTGCTCTACGTCCATATTCTTATGAAGCTTGCACAACTCAAACTAGGCCAAAACTTGCGCAATTCCTTATCCCAAAAATGAAGGGCCCAACAATGCCCCCATGAACTTTCATTTATAAATTGTTTTCCTTAACTTCTATGGATAAGGACATTTTTTTATAAATGAAAGGTCACGGGGGAAGGAAGAAGGCCAAGAGTCATGTTGAACTCTAGTAAATACATAGATTGTATCTAATAAAGGGGATTTTTGTTTGTTCAATAATTGTACATCTTCTGAACTATTTTGGGAATATAGTGTTAACTAAAATTGAGAATCCCTCCTTGTAGATTTCATGAACTATTACATAAAATTTTAATGAGGAGAAGCCAATTTGGCCAAGTTATTTTTGAAAGAGTTTTGATCCTCATGTTGAACATGCTATGGAATATTCCTTTGCATTTTTATTGGCACTCGGGTTGTGTAAGGATGTACTTCATTTTGTAGAATAATCTTATGTATGATGGATTCATTCTTGTTTTTGTTCTTTGGAGAATGTTTGTCTAAATTCTTGGGCATAGAACCATGAATGATTATTTAAATGCTAGACTACTCTATGTTTACAATTGTTTATTCACGTTCTTGTATTTTCTCCATGTGAACTATTTACCGGGCCCTTGACAGGGACATGGTTGGTTCTATGTTTACTTTTGAGTTACCTTAGTTCTATCCGAACACATGCATCTTAAATTAGCTGCATTTCATACTTTAGATTAGGAAACCTTCACCAGTGGATTGGGTCGAAACTAGTAAAATAAAAACCAGAAATGAATACCAGGACAAAATCCATATGGGTTCCCTATTCCAAATGGTGATAGGTCTAGTTGGGACTTCTTACTGGGGGTAACCCCTACTATTGACAAAGGGAATTTTTTCTTGTGTCAATAGAATTGGTGCTAGAAGGAAAGCATGATGACAAGCCTACCCATGTGGAGTAATTTCACTTAAATTTTAACCATCCCATGGCTCCTCTCTATATATCTGTATGGGATAACCCTTTGAGTCTTCTAAGACCCACTGGGGGTATCTCAGTTGAGACAATTAATCTCTTTTCAAATTCAAATTTTGAAGGTGAAGGGTATGTCTCTGCATTCACGCATCTTAATCGGTTTAACATCACTCAAAAAAATCTTAATATTGTTTGGGACAATAAAACATGTCTACTGTTCATCCTCACATTCAAAGGGTGGATTAAATCCTGGTTCAGTACATTGTGAGAAAAATCGATTCATACTTGGAAACAATTCATATAAATATTTATTGTTGCTCATGAAGATTATGTTTATCATGAAATATTTGATGAACTTGCATAAATCCATAGGATTTTAAAAAGAATCTATGGATTCTTTCTTTCTAAGAGTCATGCAGATTTATTGTATATTTCCTGAAAATGACAAACTCGCAGACCAATATATATTGGATTGGTTTTGATATCTCATTTCTATTCTTGAAGGGTACAATATGGGCACTCAAATCATCTCTCATTCACAAGATTCAAATATGACTATGAAGGATACATGGCACATGATCTCTAACTAACACTTTGTCACAACTATGGGGGAATCCTTACCATAAATATTAAACCCCTTAACCCTGGAGCGTGAACCATCTACTGTCTCCCCTTCAAAAAATCATGAACATACTTTGGTGTGTGATGAATCTCCTATTGAATAAATCTCATCATTTTCAAAATCCAAAGATCTTCATAAATATGTTTGATGCTAATCATTCACATGATCACCCACTTGTTTATCATGTAGTGAAACATGTACACTTTTCTTACAATATAACATTGAATGAAAAATTAGAAAAACAAGACTCCCAAGCTTTGATTGATCAAAGAATCATTCTTCATGACAGTCCATCCATGATGCAAGGAGTTCTAAGTCCTTTTCCATTTCTGGAACACGCTGAATCACAATTTGATCTCTACAATCCTGTTTTCGATGACTACTTTTCTATTCTAGAATTGAATGTGAGTACTAACCTATCATTCACCGATCTTGTGCAATTTGAAATTTATGATCTCAATGCACATATTTTAACAAAAGAAAATTAAAGGTATGCAGAGCATGATGATTTTTCTAACCCACGTGAAGAAATCACAACAAATGAACAACCCATCACCATACGAAGCACACAAAATGTTGAGTTTATACAATAAATATTGTCATCTAAATCTGCTCCAAAATCACATGTTAATTCTCATAGGAAGACACACCACTCATCCTTGGATTATATATCAATACTCCAACACTCCCATTTTTTTAATGATATTATAGGAGAAATATTGGAGTCATATTTCACTCAATGTTTCCCTCGAACTATCAAATTTCATTTCTCTTCTCAGCATATGGGTTATGTAAAATGTGGGTCAGGGGGGGTTTTCCTAGATAATGAAGAACTTTGGTTTCGATCGACAGTTTCGACAGGTCCTCATTGTTTTTTTTCGAGCCTTGGAATGAATGATGCTACCCATAATGGGACTCTCTCACAAGGTACATTAAAAGAAAATTTAATTTATGGGTCTCACCAGGTATTTCACCCACTTTTGAAATCCTCTCAATAGTCCTATGGTGCTCATTGCAAGTTTTATGATGGAATTGAATCTTGGTTGGAGGAATCCTACATGTCTATGTTTCCCATGAAACAAAATGTTGTAAAATTTAACAGGTTGGGTAACGATTTGCTTGAATAAATTCTTCCTATATTTGATCCCTCACTACTCCATTTTCTGCAGTTGACTTCTGATGAACATGTGATTGCAAGTTTGGAGTTACTAGATTGGATGCATTGGAATTATTCTTTCACTTAGCCTCCTTTCATCTAGTGTAAGATAGAGCAGGAATATGAGTAGAATAGTTTGTTTCTTCCTTTCTTCATGCATAGATTAGATGTTTGATTTTGTTCTCATTTGTATAGCATATATTTGGACTTGTTTTGGTTTCTTCAATAAAGACCATTGACTGCTATTAATTTAGTTTGCAACTCATGATGTCTTGCTTTAGTTTAAGTTTATTTTTCATAAAATATTTCTTCTATTCATTTGATGCATTTCATTTTTGATTGACTAAAATCTTGGCTTAACCTTGGTTATCATAAATAAACCTTGTCCAAGATTCTCTTAGAAGTCTAACTAGAAGATTCATGTTCTGTTAAGAGAAATTTACTCTAACATTCACAACAGAACACATTACTATATTGCACTGTTGAAAGTATCCACTATAGGAATAATTTACAGATTATAGAAGAATCATATCAAATGTTCATGGCCTTGCTGTTCATGATACAAAATGACTTTGCAAACCCTATTGATCAATATATAGATGGCTATGTATCTTGTAAAGGCTTATTGACCAACTGATTGGTGTTGCAATATCATAGGTTCATTCTCTCATTTATCGAAACAAAAAACAATGAGATAACATATGGTTACAAACCTTCTTAGTAGGTATGCTATTCTATAGTCATGAACCCTTTAAGATAAATCTTATTTTAAGAATGTAAAAGGCATATCATTGATTTGTGCAAAATAAATTCAAAATATTATAACATATCATCATGATCTCTATATATTAATTATTTTATGATGATTTCCATCTAGTAAAATCATTGGAGTATATGTTTTCCTGTGAATAAGTTGTGATTGAGACTCTTGCTACATTTATCTGTTTCCCACTCCTAAAATCTATCTTTCATTTATTGGGAAAAGGAACAATGTATTTCATCTCTAGCATATAAGTAATAAAACACCCAACTTTAGTTTCCCCATGACTATCTTAAGTATATTGAAAATATTGAGGGTTACATAATACACACACACAAACATTTCTATTTTATCTATTTTCATCTGTTGGTTACTTGGGCTGACCTAAGTTTTGATCTCAAATAGGTTTTCAACAAAACCCTAAAAAATATTGGCCCTCCTGGTAAACTAGAAGGCAATGCTACGCATAGAGTACACAATGAAATCTAACCTGAGATAGCTTTATGGGGGACTACAATACTCAGGTGCTTGCAATATAGGAATGAGTGGGGATTGTGTTTAGATTATTTTCCTCATACATCATCAACATTAATCATTCATCTACTTATATGATTCATTCATCTTTAAACCTATGCATGCATGCTTTTATAACTAGTTTTAACCATTCATTATTGAGCTAATGATTAACATAATAGTAAAAGAATTCAGTAACAATCACATAGGACACAATATTTTACCATGTTTCACCCCCTCACGGGCCTACGTCCACAAAGATCTAGATTATCTTCTCTTTTATTTATTCTGTTGCAAAATATGCGGTGCGCGCATTACATCTCCAGGATTACAATAAAAAATGAGGGTAAGTACCATTTGGAAGGATGACTAGATCACACCAAGCTCCTCATCCTGTGATATAACCCTCAAATACTATATTATTCCATTCTACCACAATCACCATACAAAAATCATTACAATCAATAGCTTCCGAACCAACCCCCTTACCCTAGACCTCCTAGGTCTTTATTTATAATATTCTACTAGCTTAGAATTGTTACAATCTTTTTCAAAAACCCCAAGCCTTGCATCATTAGGCTTGTCTGTATGCGTTGCACATTTCATTTCCTCTTGCATGATTCTTTTCCTTCTTTTTTTGCATGCTTCTTTTCTTCCTCCTAAGGTGCGTGCTCCAAAAATAGATCTTTTCTTCAAAATTAGGTATGCACCGAAAAAAGATCCTTCTTCCCAAAATAGCCCTACACCAATAGGCCCCCAACAATGACATGTGTTTCATCCTTATCCACTCAGGTGGTGCATGCTCCATGTACATCTTGTTGAGTGATCAACACACCCTAAAAGCTTTTTAGATTTTTTTCTCTTTTGGGTACCACTTGTTTTCTTTTCTTTCTTCTTTCTGAATTGAGTCCGTTTTGCAGGGATCATTAAATTTTGTTTCCATGTCTCATCATCGATCACATTCATATTTATTTGTACCTGTTGAATTGAAACATTTTTCGCTAAAAATAACTTGACATTTTAACTAAGAATACATGGCTAAAATTGTGACCCACACACCTATTTCGGCATCGACGAAATCCAAGCAGTAAAATGACCACGTAGCAACGATAATCTCCGATCACCGATGTATCATCGACATCGAGAAAAAAAGAAGGAGGGGTGGGATGCTTGATAACTATGTTCGTGAAGAATTTTTCAGAAAACTGTCGATATCCCATCTATGTCAGCAAAATATGAAAAGGGAAAAACACTAACGTGGGCCATAATGAACCCTCGATTATTGATGCATTGTTCAGAGTGAGTGAAATCCCAAAGTTTTAAATTATGGAAATTTTAGCATTGACACATCATTGATCACCGATCATCGATGTATTTTCGACGTCAACAAGTTTTGAGGGGCGTAATATGGGAACATTTGTTTCAACATCTCGCCGATCGCCGATCCTCGATACTTTTTTGGAATCAGTGTGATAGGACCTATTTGGAAAAGTGCATATCTAACAAAAATATTCAATAATGAACAAAGGCTTTCAAGCAGTCATACGATAAGAAACTCAATATAAACAAGAGTAATCAAAGGAGAAAAACACTCCAAACCCCAAAAATAAGATTCTATCCCCAGTATGGTCACCAATTTTGTTATGAGGAAAATCTCTCTATGGCTAGGGGTAAACCACAACAAATGGAAATGACTGCAAAAATCAACTCTAATCTCAAGTACGCTATATAAAAAAATACGCTAACAAGACAAGATAAGAGGCCTACCTCGTCCAAACATTCGATAAAGTCCATCGTTGAGCACTTGACCCAAAGCAATATACTCGCAAATAGTCCTCAACAACCAAGCAACACAATAATATGGTGATAATATATAATGTTAGCACATTCAATATCATAATCCATCAACATTCATAAAAAATATGCCCATGGAATAATAATTCAAATATTTGCGATATATTAATTGGACGAGAAAAGAGTATTTCTATTAAGATATAATCATCAGAAGTGAATGATTTACAAATTTTTGTGTCGGCACGGTTTAGAACCGAGAAACTAAGTTCCTTCCAGCTGGGCCTCCACCACTTCAATCCTCCACCAAAGGCAAGCTCATATAAGAGAGACAATGAAGTTCTCAATCAATAAGAGAAGATATTGGGGGTTGAACAATGTGTTCAGACTTAAAGGACAAAGGGATGCAGACTCAATGTTAAGTGAATAATTTCTCCATAGTAACTTTGCTCTCAAAGTTGAATTCTTTCTCCTCTTTTCCATAGCTTGGATTTGGCCCTTTTATAGCCTTCAAGTGGAACTAAAGGACCGAGTTAGAATGTTTCCAGTATATGGAAGGAAAATGATCATTGATCTCGTGACGTGACATGGAAACCTGACACCATTTTTTAATTTTGGGCACATTTCCTGATGTACGTGGGTTGTAGTGGTGCAATCTACATATATGCATGTTGTAATATAGACAATGCGTGTATATGTGGAAAAATCATGTTTTTAGCTCTAGGATTTTCAAAAAGGGACTTCAAGTTTGCATAGGGAAATGGAAAAAGGCCCTCTGTGAAATATTGCATAGGGTGAGGCAAATTTTGCTATAACACTGAATAAAATCTTAGGTGAAGGAGCCAAATTCAAATGCCACGTGTCTTTTCCATGTCGGCAATTCATGTTCGACAACTTAGGTATTCTAGTAGAGGACGAACACCTTCAGTAACCACTCACATAACTAGATCAAATATTGACACACCAATGTTTTCACATGGTAAAACCCCTACGGGGAAACATCCATGACCCCAACCAATGTGACCACTTGGAGAAGTTTATTAATGGAAAGAAAGAGATTACAAAGAGATTTTACAAGAGAGTTTCTCACAATCGATCATCGACAAATGACCCTGCATGCTCTTTAAATAGAGATCATGGACCAATCAGGCGTTAAGACACAAATCAATGGCCGTTAAGATCGAGGAGAGTATGAACCATTGGATCACTCTATGTTGGGAACATATCATGACCATCGAATTTCCTAACTACAAATTCATACTAATGCACACTAAAGAAACACACTTTTACCTAATGACACATTAGACCAAGTAGTTCTTAACTAACTCCTAAGTGTATAAATATCCTAACATCCCCCCTTAAGAACAACTTGGGATAGGATTGAAGGATTTACAATGTAATTGACACAATAGGAGAAGGAAGGAGGCATTAGAGCCTATCCCCCCTTAATGACAACTTCCTGACACCTAACATAGATCAAAGTTTGGAAAAATTCACTTATGTAAGAGACTTTGTGAAAATGTCTACAACTTGATATTCTGTAGGGAAAAAGAGCACTTCAATAACTTGATCATGAATGAGCTTTCTAATGAAGTGCATGTGTAGCTCGATGTGCTTGTTGCGTTGATGTTGAACTGGGTCTTTGGCAAGCTTGATGGCACTCTGATTGTCACACCAAAGGATGGTTGGATGCTACTACTCGAATCCAAACTCTGAAAGGATCTGTCGAAGCCACAAGGATTCATGACTTGCATTTACCGCTGCTCGATACTCTAACTCTGTTGAAGAAAGTGAAATAGTCTATTGTTTCTTACAGGCCCAAGTGACAGGTCTTGAACCAAGGCTGAAAACATAACCTGCAATAGACTTTTGATCATCAAGGTCATTGGCCCAATATGAATCAGTGAAACGAACCAATAAAGGAGTCCCCCCTAAACTGTAATGTATCTCGAATTGAACTGTACCATAGACATAGCAAAGTATCCTTTTAGCTGCTTTCCAATGGATTTCATGGGGTGTTTTCATATACCAGGCAACAACACCAACAAAAAAGGAAATATTAGGATGGGTATGAGTCAAGTATAAGAGGATACCAACTAACTAATGGTACAGGGTGGCATCAACTTCAGGAGAAGTACAGATGGCAGTAAGCTTGACTCCATACTGCCATCATCCATATGAAAGAGACGACATGTGAAAGAGACGAAGAAGGTCACAAGCATACTTAGACTGGGGAATAAAAATTCCTTCATTGGTTTGCAAAACTTGGAGTCCAAGGAAATAGTGCAAAAATCCTAAGTCTGTCATTTCAAATTTCTTCTTAAGGCTGGTTTTCACATGGTTTAAAATTTTTGGGTCACTACCAGTAAGGATAAGGTCATCAACATAAAGGACAATGATTATGAGATGGCTTC
Organism: Picea engelmannii; assembly: GCA_009831015.1. NCBI lineage: Eukaryota > Viridiplantae > Streptophyta > Pinopsida > Pinales > Pinaceae > Picea > Picea engelmannii. Next base: position 1,395,063 of record ML781228.1, read on the forward strand.
CTACTTTCTTGGTATATACATTAGGATCATAATGGCATCTAGAGAGTCTAGTGGCAATAAGAAAGCTATCCATTTTGGCATACCAGGTTCGGGGAGCTTGTTTGAGACCATAAAGAGATTTGTTAAGGCGACAAACAAGGCTAGAGTCATTCTAGACATAGCCAGGAGGTTGTTCCATGTAGATTTATTCTTTCAAAACACCATGCAAGAAGGCGGATTTAACATCCATATGATGGACCTCCCATTTATGTGAGGTGGAAAGGGAAAGAACAAGGCAGATGTAATTCATTTTGGCTATAGGGGCAAAGGTTTCATTATAGTCAATTCCTTCAACTTGGGAAAATCCTATGGAAACTAACTGAGCCTTTTGTCTTTCAACACTTCCATCTGATGCATACTTAGTTCTGTAGAACCATTTACATCTGACAAGTTTTCTTCCTTTTGGAAGAGGTACAAGATCCCAGGTGTCATTTGTCATTAAATAACGATACTCTTCAGTCATTGTTGTATCCCAATCTGGATGATCTGAAGCTTCTGCAAATGTTTCTGGATCACGAGTCTCTGAAACTTGAGCCAAAATATAAGAGGCTCGCTAGAACTATGAACGCGTTCGACACTGATCTGAATGATCATCGACAAGACCACCAACTACTTCTCGTGTTGAACATATCCATCTAGGAAGCGGTGGAACTGGTGCTTATTCAGGTTCAAAGGAATCATCTGGAGGAGGGTGAGCAGGCGGAGGTGGATTTTCATCCCCACTGTCATCATCTGAAGAATAAAATAGATAAGAAGATGACACAAACACCGAATATGGCTCACAGGCCGAAGAAGGCACAGCCGCCAAATTAGGCTCATAGGCCAAAGAAGGCACACACACCGAATTAGGCTTGCAGGCCAAGAGATTTTCATCAACTTTAACATCTCTTCTAATAATAATTTCATTACAATGTGATTGAAGAAGTCTGTAACCTTTGACATGTTTAGAATAACCAACAAATATACACTTCTCACTTTTCGGCTGCAATGCTTTACTTTTCTCATCAGGAATGTGAGCCCATTCTACACTACCAAATACACGGAAGTGACTTACATCTGGTTTAATTTCAGTCCAAGCTTCTTCCAGTGTTATATTTTTGAGAGCCTTTGTGGGAGTGTGATTTACTATGTAATTTTCACAGTTGATGGTTTTCGCCCAATATTGTAAACTTAATCCCTTAGATTGGATCATACAATTAGCCATTTCTTTTAATGTGCGGTTCTTTCTCTCAGCAACACCATTTTGTTGTGGTGTATATGGAAAAGTGTGTTGCATTTGGATTCCCTGTGTAGTGTAGTAACTTGTAAAATTATTGTTCACATATTCGCCTCCATTATCTGTTCTTAAACTTTGAATTTTATGTCCAGATTGCTTTTCTACAAGGGCCTTGTAGGCCAAAAACTTGTCAAAAAATTCTCTCTTAAGTTTTAAGAAGTAAACCCGAGTACGTCTGGAAAAGTCATCAATGAAAGTTAAGAAATACTTGCACCTAGAAAAAGAAGGAGAAGAAAGTGGAACACACAAATCACTATGAACAAGCTATAAAGGACCCGAGGCATGCCAAGATGCACGTTTGTCAAACCTGTCCCAATGATGTTTTTCGAGAAAACAACCAGCAAAAACACCATCTCTTCACGAAACAAGAGGAAGACCAATCTCCATCTGTTGATTACATAGTTTATGCAATGAGCGATAGTTTAGATGACCAAACCGCTCATGCCAAATTTTTCTCAAGTCATCACTATGAGCAACAAAAACAGATGAAAAATATGATGAGCCAAAGTTGTCAAATTTGTACAACCTGGTAATATCATCAACAATTATAGTTGCAAGAACATGCTTAGGATATTTTAGATCCTTGATTACAACTTGGTGAGGTGAAAACTCTACGGTTTTACCTTCACCTGAATGAGTGATTTGATACACTGATAGAAGGTTACAAGAAAGACTTGGAACACATAATACATCATTGAAATGACCATTTTCTACTTGAATTGTTCTAGATCCTTCAACACTAAGAGATCTATCATCACCAACAAATATTTTCTTGGTGTTACATTCATTTAGAGTGGAAAATATGGCTCTATCCTTAGCCATATGATAAGATGCTCTAGAATCAATAAGCCACTCATAAAAAGTAGAAGTAGAAGTAGAATTTGTATTGAAGGAGAAACCAGAAGTAGAAAGTGCATGTCCATGAGAAGAATAAGAAGTAGTATAATCAATATTGATGTTGTGCTTCTTCATCGCTGCTTCTAAAGCTACCATTTTCTTGAAACATTTGGACTCATCATGACCATCTTTATCAAAAAAGTTGCAATGTCTGTTAGTATTCTTACTTTTATATTTTTATCCTATGTCACCATTAGGAGCAAAAGCTATTTGAGTGGGTTTGGGACCCTTATATTGCTTGTTTTTGTAGTGAGGATGTTGCTTCTTGGGATACTTGGGTTTATCTTTTTGTTGGGAAGCTAGGGATTTGTTGGAGGTACCTGCAGTGTTGATCACTCCAAGTTGTACAAGCTTATATTCCTCTCTAATCAAAGCAACACAAAAGGAATCAAGAGTGGGTTTTTCATAAAGTTTCCCTAGAGCCTCTCTCATGGAATAAAAGGTAGATACAAACACAAAATATGCACTACCTAGCTTAGAAAGAATAAGATAGATGCAACACTCTTCCTTCATTTTTATCTCACATTCGTCACATAAAATTCTGAGTGTTTTAAAATTAGATAGATAGTCTCCAAGGCAAGAAAAATCACTTGGAATCAAGGTCAGTATTTGATTTTCTAACTGTTGTGCTCGAATAATATTGAGTTTACCAAACACAGATTCAATCTTTTCCCAAGATTCTTTGGGGTCATCAATTTCTTGAATGTGGTATCTTAAATTAGGAGAGATGGACATTCCCATTAGTCCACGTGATTTGTCACTCCTATTATCCCATTTTACTTTCTTATCATCATCAGTGGGTTGTTTTTTCTTTCCCAAGGTAATCTGGTACAAACCTTTACTTCTTAATAAATCTTCCATATGGAATTTTCATTGGAAGGAGTTGTTGCTGGTAAGAAAAACATTACTTGTAGAAGCCATATTAAATATGCAGATAATATGGATTTAAAAACTGAAAATGATGATCTGGATGGAAAGAGATCGAAAATTTATGTGCTTTTCAAAAAAAAGGGCACTGAAAATGGACTTCCGATGTGAGAGTTATGCCCTTTTAAAAAAAGGCATAAATGGTAACCAAATGACCACGTGATAGTGTAAGTTTCTTTATGAAGTGACCCAATTTTATAAAGAGAAGTGGGGATCACTTTTACAATGAAGTTACCTTATAACAGAAAAGCTGCATGCAAACTAAATAACTCTAAAATAAAATATTAAAGATGTTGGCAAATATGTAATAGACAGTGAATGGCATGAGTACAAGAAGAATGTACAGAGGATTGTTAGCATATTTACAGGTAGCATATACTTTTCATTGATGGAAAGTACATTAGTGGTGATGGATTAAGTACAACAGCGATGACTAACAGTGCAACAAATCGGGAGGAGAAGAGTCAGTGATCGTTGAATCCCGTTCAAATTTCCTGAAAGAATGAGGGCCATCAGATCTGAATGAAGACAAGACAAGCGCACTGAAGAGGAGGACAGAGCTCAGTCGTTAGATCCCAGCACAAGACCCAACCATCGTTGGATCAAGGATAACCTACACACTCTTTAAAGTACAAGGAGAAGCGAGCGTAATCGCGATTTGCAAAATCGCGACTTCATCTGAGCCGTCAGATCAAGATTGATTCTGGACTGTTGATACCAGCCATTGTCGGAGTTTTAGGGATCAAGAGTTGGACATGTCAAAGATTATTGACATCTGAAATCTTGATTTCACGATATGAAAAATTGCGACGTAATCTGAGCCGTTAAATCAAGATCACATCTGGACCGTTGATCCGACTTACTTCAACAAACCACATCATCTAGGAACACGTGGTACAACCAGGTAATGACAAGTGTCAGACTGATTCAAAATGCCAAGCACATGTAAGTCACGAATCAGGGTGACACGTGGTAGTTATTTAACACGTGTGATGTCAATAGACTTACACCATGTCAGAGTTTCGAGGATCGCATGGTGGAGATGTCAAAGATACAATGCAATAAGAATCCAAATATCGCAATATGCAAAATCGCGATTCAATCACAGCCATTGAATCAAGCTCAGATCTGGACCATTGATCTAACCCCTTATCAAAGTTTCGTGAATCGCAACATCTAGAGGCAAAGAACACAATGCAACAAGAATGCCGATTTCGCGATATGAGAAATCACGATTGAATCTGAACCGTCAGATCAAGAAATGATCTGGACTGTTGATCTGACTTCTTCATGGAGTTTTGGGGATCGGGATTTGTAAGTGATAAAAACTCTGAATGCCAAGAGTGCCAAAATCATGATGTGTGAAATCTCGATTGGATCTGAACTGTTAGATCAAGAAATGATCTGGACCGTTGATCTGACTTCTTCACGGAGTTTCGGGGATCGGGATTTGTAAGTGACAAAAACTATGAATGCCATGAGTGCCGAAATCGCGATGTGTAAAATCTCGATTGGATCTGAACCGTCGGATCAAGTATTGATCGGAGGGTTACTGTTCTGTCTCACAGTTAACTCCTTAGTTTAGAATCTGTTAGCAAAACAAACTCACGATTGCAAATCAGTTAGCGTTTCAGTTGGTGTTTCAGTTGCTCGTACAATTGTCTTATTTTTGTCTAAGGAGTTGGGAAGTTGAACCGTCGTGTAGGTGTCTATAAAAGAAGACGAGATAGACTGTGTACAGTTTGAAGTTTCGCATGAGAAAACAATGAAACGGTAAGAAAGGGAAAATGAGAAGATGTGTAGTATGAGATTTAGAAAATGTGTAGAGTGAGACGAAACGCAGAGAAAAAGCAGAGAAAAATGACAGAAAGAGAAAATGAAGAGAAGAATGATAGAAAGAGCAGAAGCAGAGTAGAATGACATAAAAAGTTGATGCAGAGCAGACCTGCTAAACATACAAAGGAAGAGAAGAATTGCAGAAAAGAAGATAGAAGACCAGATTTATAAAACAAAGAAAGATAGGTAAGAGTTGACATATCTGCATAAGTTGTTTGTGTATTTATTCTTAGCCATTCATATTCTAGGGAGGATTGTTTTCCTCAGAAGTTCAAGTGGGTGCTTGAACACAGGGAGTTGTAGCTTCCATCTGGTTGCAACCAGAGAAACCAGGGTGGCAGGGTGGTGCAAGGGAGAACAAGTGTTCTCTGTTATACAGGTTGGAGCCTATGTAACTAGAAGTTGGTGCTTCCATCCAGTTGGTGTTGGAACATTTAGGAAGTTGGTGCTTCCATCCAGTTGGTGCTGGAATATTCAGGGAGTTGGTGCTTCCTTCTAGTGGGTGCTAGAGAAACGAAAGAGTTGGTGCTCTCAAACAAGTTGCAGCTTGTAAAATAGAGGTTGCAGCCTCACATTGAGTTGGTGCTCAATTATAGATGATGTACAGAACTTAAAAGACTGCCTATCATTTCGAAGAAGAAGAGGTTTTCTCCCTTTATGGGTTTCCTCGTGAAAATCTATCTCTGTGTATACTTTATGTGTGACTGTTGTTCTTTACTGTTACCGTCGATATGATGTATATTGTTGATGACCACTTGAAGAAAGATTAATAATGTTTTAACAGACATAAAATTGTTTAAGCTCACATACAATTGATTCACCCCCCCCCTCTTAGTTGTATTAATAATTACAATAATTGGTATCAGAGAGGGTTCATTTTATTCAAAGGTAGATCTGTAAGCTTAAACATGACAAGCCATGAAGGGAATTCAGCCTCTAAGCCCCCTCTGTTTGATGGAACAAATTTTTCCTTCTGGAAGATTAGAATGAGAACATACTTAATGGCCTTGGGTGCTGATGTTTGGGATGTAATAGAGACTAGTTATACAAAGCCTGTTGTGCTAGCCTCCAAGGATGATAAGTTAGAATTTATCTTTAATGCTAAGGGGATGAATGCTATCTTGAATGGATTTGCTGAAGCTGAGTTTGTAAAGGTGATGCATCTTGATACTGCCAAAGCAATGCGGGATAAACTTGTTAACAATTATGAAGGGAATGAGAAAGTAAAAGATGCCAAACTTCAAACATACAGATTGAAATTTGAACAGCTAAAGATGAATGAAGATGAAACAATTAGCAAGTATTTTTTAAGAGTTGAAGAACTTGTAAATGCCATGAAGGGTCTTGGTGAGAATTTTGATGACCCACTGTTAGTTCAGAAGATTTTAAGATCTTTGCCTGATAAATTTAATCCAAAAGTCTCTGCAATAGAAGAATTAAATGATCTTAAAACTCTGTCCATTGATCAACTTCTAGGAACTCTAACTGCATATGAAATGAAAATTAACAAAGATAAATTTAGTACTAGAGAAGCATCTTTTAAAGCAGACAAGAATATTGATTCAGAATTAGATGATATTGAGGAAAAATTTGTGAGAAGGTTAAAGAAAGGATCAGGAAAATATCAAGGAAAGTTTCCCTTCAAATGCTTTAACTGTGGTAAGATAGGTCATTTTTCTTCTAAGTGTCCCCATAAGAAAAATGACCAGAACTCTGATGATGAAAAGAAGTACAAGTACAAGAAATATAATAAGAAGAAAAGTTTGGATGAAAATAATGACAATTCCTCAGAAGACACCAATAGTGACTCATCCTGTGAAGATAAGGCAAATGACTTCATGCTTATGGCCAAAGAGAATTATGATAATAAAAGCACAGGAAATGATGATAATAATGAAGAAGTTGTGGTTGATTTGGAAGGAGAACTGATCAGTGCACTGGAAGAAATAGATAGACTCATAACTAAGAATAGAAAGCAAAAAAAATTGTTGACACAGTTCGAGAAAGACAGTAAAAAACCTGATGAAGACTTTGCTCTGTTGAAAGTGGAATTAGAAGAGGCAAAGAAAATAGAAGATATACTGAAACAACAATTGTCAGAGAAGAAAGTCAGGTGTGAAGCCTTAGAAGAAGAGATAGTAAAAACTAGAAAAGAAATGGATAAATTTAAAGGATTGTATCAT
>ML781228.1:1403025-1432331 GCA_009831015.1 Picea engelmannii
TAGAATAAAAATTGTGGATTCAGGTCAGCTAGTTGCAAAAGGTATAAGAACATAAAACAATGTCTATGTTTTAAAAGAAGAAGAAGAAAAATGCAACTTAAGCAAATATGATGAAAGTTGGCTGTGGCATAGGAGAATTGGTCACCTAAATTTTGATCACATAATCAAACTTAGAAACAATGGGGCAGTAAAATATCTTCCGAAGATATCAAAGCCATATGACTCTGTTTGTAAATCCCGTCAGAAAGGAAATCTTACTCGCACTCAGTTCAAATCGAAAAACTTTCCTTCAATAGAAAAACCTCTCTAGTTAGTACATATGCATCTATGTGGACCATCACAGAAAGAAGGTACAGGAAAAGAAAATTACTTTATGTTGATTATTGATGATTATTCTAGACTAACTTGGGTTGCCTTCTTGAAAGAAAAATCTGAAGCATTTGAAAAATTCAAAGTATTTAAGGCTCTTACTGAGAATCAAACAGAAAAAAGATTAAAGGCAGTAAGGTCTGATAGAGAAGGAGAGTTTAGTTTTGGGAACTTCAAAGAGTTCTGTGATAAACATGGGATCAAAAGAGAGTACACAATTCCAAGGACTCCATAGAAAAATGGAGTTGTTGAGAGGCAGAATAGGTCAGTACAACAAATGGCAAGATCAATGATGAATGAAAGGAACATACCCCAGGCATATTGGGTGGAAGCGATTCATACAACTGTTCATATCCTTAACAAATCTTATCTCAGACCACACAGTGACAACACCCCTTATGAACTCTGGTTTGGAAGACCCGCTTCAATGAAGCATTTTAAAGTTTTCGGGAGTACATGTTATATCAAGAACAATGATGAAAATATTGGCAAATATGATGACAGGGCTGATGAAGGTATCTTGTTGGGTTATTCTACAAATAGTAAAGGATACAAATGCTACAATACAAGACTGCACAAGCTAGTTGATTGTATAGATATAAAAGTTGATGAAGAAATCCTAGTCAGAAATGTAAGCAGTCCTGAACCAAGAACATAAGATATAGTTGAAGATGAAGATGAACAGGTCCAAGGATCAGAAAGAGAAGAGTCTATATTAGATGAAGATATGAATATTCAAAATGACATAAACAAGTAGAAAGAAGAAAAATCACCTCACAGAATTATTAGTAAGAATCATCCTGAAAATCAGATAATTGGGGATATAAATGAAGGAGTTCAGACAAGGAGGAAATTGATTAAAGACTTAGAACAATCACATGTTGCTTTTTTATCTATGGCTGAACCTAAAATTTTTGAGGAAGCTAGTCAGGAAGATAATTGGATTAGAGCAATGAATGAAGAGCTTGATCAAATTGAGAAGAACAATACTTGGGAGCTTGTCCCTAGACCTGAAAATAAGAATGTAATAGGGTCCAAATGGGTGTACAAGAATAAAATGAATGAAAAAGGACAAGTTGTTAGAAATAAAGTTAGATTGGTTTGTAAGGGATATGCACAAGTTGAAGGTCAGGACTTTGATGAAACTTTTTCACCAGTGGCAAGATTGGAAGCTATCGGAATATTTCTTGCTTATTCATGTCATAAGAATTTCAAAGTTTATCAGATGGATGTTAAGTCAACATTTCTTAATGGAGATCTAGAGGAAGAAGTATATATGGAGTAAACTAAAGGATTCTCTTTGACAGATAATCCTAATTATGTTTGCAAGCTAAAGAAGGCCTTATATGGACTAAAACAAGCACCATGAGATTGGTATTATAGACTGGACAAATTTCTACAAGAAAAAGGGTTCAAGAAAGGTACTATTGACAATAACCTTTACATTAAGTCTGAAGGTGATAATTTACTAGTTGTTTTGGTTTATGTAGATGATATTATTTTTGGTTGTACTAATGAATCATTTATCCAGTGGTTTGCTAATTCTATGCAAACAGAATTTGAAATGTCCATGATAGGAGAACTGTCATATTTTCTTGGCTTACAAGTAAAACAAAGCTCTGCAGGAATTTTCATTTCTCAAGAAAAATATTTGAAAGAGATGTTGAAGAAATTTCAGATGGAAGATTCCTCTACAGTTAGCACACCTATGGTGGTTGGTTGCAAGCTGATTAAAGATGATATCTCACCTGATGTTAATTAAAGAACATATCGCTCTATAATAGGCAGTCTTCTGTACATCACAACATCCCGTCCTGATATAATGCAAGCTGTTGGAATGGTAGGTCGTTTTCAGTATGCCCCTAAACAAAGTCATTTGGTAGCTATCAAAAGGATATTTAAATACTTGAAGGGAAAAATGACTTATGGTCTGTGGTATCCTAGAAATCAGAATTTTTAGTTAACTTCTTATTCAGATGCAGACTGGGAAAACTGTGTTGATGAGAGAAAAAGCACCAGTGGAGGAGAATTTTTCCTGGGTGACTCATTAGTTGCATGGCTTAGTAAGAAGCAAGGATCTATTTCATTATCCACTACAGAGGTAGAATACATTGCTGCTGCTACTTGCTGCACACAAATCTTATGGATTATACAAACTCTTGCAGATCTGAAGATAACCTACACTAATCCTATTCCAATTCATTGTGACAACACCAGTGCCATTAGTGTCTCCAAGAATCCTGTTCTTCATTCCAAGACTAAGCATATTCCAATCAAGCACCATTTTCTCAGAGAACAAGTTACAAACAGATCTGTTCAACTGAATTATATACCTTCCACAGTATAGATTGCTGATATCTTTACTAAACCATTAGCAGCGACCCCTTTTGGATACCTTCGTCAAAAGTTGGGGGTTATAATATCTTGTGTCTAATCTGTTCACCTGGTCAGGGGGAGTACTTATTGAATATCTGGTGTATTTCCAAAATGCTTATAGTCGACAGGGGGAGTATGTTTTGCGACAAGATCAGGGGAAGAATGTTTCTTCTTTGACATTGATGTCAAAGAGGGAGAAAAGAGTTTAGGAGAATTGAGTCTGAATGCATGTGGGAGAGTTGAGTCTGAATGCATGTGGGTGCTTGTGGAGTTGAGTCCGAATGCATGTGGGAGAGTTGAGTCCGAATGCATGTGGGTGCTTGTGTTGCCATCAATTCCAAAGGGGGAGATTGTTGGAAAATATGTAACAGACTGTGAATGGCATGAGTACAGGAAGAATGTACTGAGGATTGTTAGCATATTTACAGGCAGTGTATACTTGTCATTGATGGAAAGTAAATTAGTGGTGATGGCTTAAGTACAACAACGATGAATAGCAATGCAACAATAATCGGGAGGAGAAGAGTCAGTGATCATTGAATCCCATTCAAATTTCCCAAAAGAACGAGGGTCGTCATATATGAAGGAAGACAAGAGGAGCACACTGAAGAGGAGGATAGAGCTCAATCATTAGATCCAAGCACAAGACCTGACCATCGTTGGATCAAGGATAACCTGCACGCTCTTTAAAGTACAAGGAGAAGTAGGCATAATCACGATTTGCAAAATCGCGACTTCATCTGAGCCATCAGATCAAGATTGATTCTGGACTGTTGATACGAGCCATTGTCGAAGTTTTGGGGATCGATATTTGGACATGTCAAATATTATTGACATCTAAAATCCCGATTTTGTGATATGAAAAATCATGACTTAATCTGAGCCGTCAAATCAAGATCACATCTGGACCGTTGATCTGACTTATGTCAGCAAACCACATCAGCTAGTAACACGTGGCACCACCAGGTAATGACAAGTGTCAGACTGATTCAACATGCCAAGCACATGTAAGTCACGAATTAGGGTGAAAAGTGGCAGTTATTTAACACGTGTGACATTAGCAGACTTACACCATGTCGAAGTTTCAAGGATCGCGTGGTGGAGATGTCAAATATACAATGCAACAGGAATCCCGATATCGCGATATGCAAAATCGTGATTCAATCACAGCCATTGAATCAAGATCATATCTGGACCATTGATCTAACCCCTTATCGGAGTTTCATGAATCGCAACATCTACAGGCAAAGAACACAATGCAACAAGAATGCCGATTTCACGATATACGAAATTGCGATTGAATCTAAACCGTCAGATCAAGAAATGATCTGGACCGTTGATCTGACTTCTTCGCAGAGTTTCGGGGATCGAGATTTGTAAGTGATAAAAACTATGAACGCCAAGAGTGATTAAATCACGATGTGTGAAATCTCGATTGGATCTGAACCATCAGATCAAGAAATGATCTAGACCGTTGATCTGACTTCTTCACGGAGTTTCGGGGATCGGGATTTGTAAGTGACAAAAACTATGAACGCCAAGAGTGCCAAAATCATGATGTGTAAAATCTTGATTGGATCTGAACCATCGGATCAAGTATTGATCGGAGGGTTACTGTTCTGTCTCACAGTTAACCCCTTAGTTTGGAATCTGTTAGCAAAACAGACTCATGATTGCAAATCAGTTAGCGTTTCAGTTAGTGTTTCAGTTGGCATTTCAGTTGTTCGGACAGTTGTCTTGTTTTTGTCTAAGGAGTTGGGAAGTTGAACCATCATGTAGGTGTGTATAAAAGAAGATGAGACAGACTGTGTACGGTTGGTTGTTTCGCATGAGAAAACAATGAAATGGTAAGAAAGGGAAAATGAGAAGATGCGTAGTATGAGATTTAGAAAATGTGCAGAGTGAGATGAAATGCATATCAGAAGTAGAGAAAAATGAAAAAAAGAGAAAAAGTGGAGTAGAATGACAGAAAGAGAAGAATGATAGAAAAATTTGATGCAGAGCAGACCTACTAAACATACAGAGGAAGAGAAGAATTGTAGAAAAGAAGATAGAAGACCAGATTTATAAAACAAAGAAAGATAGGTAAGAGTTGACATATCTGCATAAGTTGTCTATGTATTTATTCTTAGCCATTCATATGCTAGCGAGGTTGGGAGGTGCTAGGGAGGATTGTTGTCCTCAGAAGTTCAAGTGGGTTCTTGAACATAGGGAGTTGTAGCTTCCATCTGGTTGCAACCAGAGAAACCAGGGTGGCAGGGTGGTGCAAGGGCGAACAAGTGTTCTCTGTTATACAGGTTGGAGCCTATGTAACTGGAATTTGGTGCTTCCATCCAGTTGGTGCTGGAACATTCAGGAATTTGGTGTTTCCATCCAGTTCGTGCTGGAATATTTAGGGAGTTGGTGCTTCCTTCTAGTGGGTGCTAGAGAAACCAGAGAGTTGGTGCTCTCAAACAAGTTGCAGCTTGTAAAAGAGAGGTTGCAGCCTCACATTGAGTTGGTGCTCAATTATAGATGATGTATAGAACTTAAAAGACTGCCTATCATTTCAAAGAAGAAGAGGTTTTCTCCTTTTATGGGTTTCCTCGTGAAAATCTGTCTCTGTGTATACTTTATGTGTGACTGTTGTTCTTTATTGTTACTGTCGATATGCTGTATATTGTTGATGACCACTTGAAGAAAGATTAATAATGTTTTAACAAACATAAAATTGTTTAAGCTCACATACAACTGATTCACCCCCCCTCTTAGTTGTATTAATAATTCCAACAAAAGATACTTATAGTGATTCACTTTTATACTTGAAGTGAAATACACTTTACAATTTTAGCATGAACTTTTTCAAAAAAAAGGTAACAAAAGAGAGACTTGAACTAGAAAAATATATTTTGATATTAAGAAGGAGGATTGGGGGTGTTTTTGTTGTTTTTGTTGTTGTGGAAGATGACCTTGGAGAGCCTACTAAAAAAAAACTCTTTTCACACAAGAAAAACATTTCGCTCCAGATCTGTCTGTAATGGCCGTATCTTGTGCAAACGAAAACCTTTTCGAGTGAAAAGAAAAGTGTTCTTGACTAAAACGAGTGCTCCGGATGCAATGGAACAATTTTCTCAGCCCATAAATGTATGAAAATGATAGAAAATGGAGATGAGGAAACTCAGCTTCATGATCTCGATCTACAACTGGAACGGGTCTTCAACCTGGCTCTGATATTGTGTTCGACAACACATGTATTCCAATAGAGGAAGAACACCTTCGGTAACCACTCCCATATTCATATCAAAGATCAACATACCATTGTTTTCACTTGGTAAAACCCCTATGGGGAAACATCCACGAACCCAACCAACACGACCACTTGGAGTAGTTTATTAATGCAAAGAAAGAGATTATAGAGAGATTTTACAAGAGATTTTCTCACAATCGATCATCAGAAAATGATCCTCCATGCTCTTTAAATAGAGATAATGGAACAATCGGGTGTTAATCCACATATCAATGGTCGTTAATATTGAGGAGAGTATGAATCGTTGTATCACTCTACGTCGGGAACATATCATGATCGTCAGATTTCCTAACTACAAATGCATACTAATGTACACTAAAGAAACACACTTTTACCTAGAGAAACATTAGACCAAGTAGTTCTTAACTAACTCCTAAGTGTCTAAATATCCTAACAATTCGTACGACCTAGTTTCATCCCAAGTCACCTTAGGTTTCCCCATGTCCTAGTCGCACTTCCAAGTCATCATTTCCACATTAGCGCTGTATGAAAAGTTGGATCGGCATCAAATATTTTTCTAAAGGATATCAATGAACATTGTCTAAGAAAAACGCCGACCTTCGATCCACTCATTCAAAATTATTATAATGATGGGACGTTTTGGGCACAAAATAAGATCAGATTCTATCATTTAATAAGCCAATGTTTTTTTCTCCGCATACATTGCTGTCCCATACGCCAACCGAATAGCGAGAGTTTGAAATTGTTGATGAACCACAACGTAGGCTGCTCCTACATTGCCAGCCTACAACCACATTTAATCCAAAGCATAATGTGAATCTTGGTGATGGATTTTGTAAAACCGTATTTACGCCCCAAATTGAAGAACTGATGTGACAAGGTAAGTATTCTCTGTGTTTAAATTACTAAGATAGTTTCAAACCCAAACATTCTATACACATGTTTATCATTCTCAGAGAAGTCAAAGGAGATAAAATAGCGTCTCAAGAGTTGCACTCGATTCTCAGAATCTCAAAACCAAGTTAAGCTAGTGCGAAGAAGAGGTATGTATTGATTTTATCATTTCGACGGTCACATTTTATTTCTATATCAGTATCATCTCTGCAATACAGTGTCTAACTCTACCCTTTCTGTAGGAAAATGCCTCCAAGGAAGCCAACGACTGGATGTTATCCAAGGGCACCAAAATTGAAAGAAGTAGAGGTCGATGAAGGATATTCTCCCGACACTGCAAGGCAGTTGGAGTTTTCTACTAAAGTAGAGTTGGTCACCAGAACGTCTACTAAGAAGGCATTTTCCTATCCCCCTACATTTGGTGACATAGAGAAAAGAACTAGGTCAAATATAATGTTGTCGCAGTGGGGATATTTTTTCAAAAGGATAAACCGGGAAGATTACCCTAAATTTATCTCCCACAACAACCTGGATGTAAGGACACTTGACGACCAAGTTTTTTCGAACATCCGGTGGTCATGCCTACATATGGTATCCTTCCAAACCCCGATATTTCCCTATATTGAGACCCTGGGGTGGATAATTGACCATACATATGCAATGAAGTTCTTGGTCAATGATGAGAATGGTGGATGCGTTGGTGTTTTTCTCTTGACGAAGGTCCAAAAATACTACAAGCTCAGGGACCCACATGAGCGATTAAAAATTAATTTCGTAGTAAAGTTATATGAGTTCTAAGACACAAGTATATTGATGGCCTCATGGTGGAAGGAAGAAAAAAATTCACAAATCGGAGCAACGACTGGTATGGAAAAGAAAACCTAAGGGAGCCATACATTTACTTAATGGCTCTAATCTGCCGATTGCATGAGGAGAAGGATTGTGCCAAGTTTTCAGAGGCATGGATGCCCCTAACATATACTCTGGCCATCTCTAGGAGAAACTTCAACTGGGGGTAGATCATTTCAAAATAATTGAGCACCAATATACTATAGGCCCAGACACCAAAGGATGGAGAAACACCTGCTTTTCACATGGCATCGTACATACAAGACGTAATCTACACAAGGGACCTGTTCACAGGCATGAATCTGAGATGGCATGTCACTGAGCTACCTGTACATGTCTACTTCAACATTTTGTGGGAAAATAGGTACAAAACATCCTATGCTCTCATCTGCGATGAATTTATACCTCATGTCTATTTTATTATTTTTAAGAAAGAATGCTCAAGAATTTCGGCAACGGCCAAGAAAATGATCTCAAAAGTAGGCCACTGGTACCTAGACGAAACCATGACTTATATCAGGGTGTTTTGGGCCTCCGACGCACCACATTTACTCCCTTATCATGTTCCATACTGACTTGTCATGGGAGAAATATGTTACCAAACCATCTTGCAGGGCTATAATACCACTCTGGTTAAAGAAAAGAATTGAGCCTTCATACCCTATGGTTTCCATATAGGGTTTTACATCATGAAGGATAATGTGCAAGCTAAACAAGAGGGTTTGAGCTAGATGGAATACATATTCCCCAGAGTTCGATTTCATAAACATGACCCTAGAGGCCTAATACTTAAGCATGCATCACAAGTCTCCTCTCGCTGGACATACACACATGATAAGTTTGAAGAAAAAATATTTATAGAATGTGCTTAGGATTGTGAAGAGGTGCTATAGAGAAAACATAACCCAAGTATGATTGGATTTAAGGCGATGAGTATGGATGAGAAAGTTTAAATGATAGAACAGACGGCTCAAGAATCCCACAGGGTTAGGGAAGAGAACATAGCAGTAAAAGACATAGAGGCACAGAGGAGAAAGAACCAGGGGAAACATCTGCTCTAACTCCCAATGCTTGGATTCTAAACCCTTTGTAGGGTGACCATGAGGCTGAGAGTATCCTAGACACTAAATTTATCAAACTATTGGGGACTTTGAAAGACAACTCCAAGGATGAGCTAGGCTCTGGTGAACAAGAAGAGGAATTGAAATAGCTAGATATCGACACCTCAACAACTGATCACTAAGTTAGTATTGATCCCATGACTATCTCCCCATATAAGGCTGACACTCCACCAACTAACAAACACTAGTAGGAGGTCGGGTCACTAGAACATACAAAAGTTTTCCCTGTCAAATAAGTACAAGAGCCAATCCTAGAACAAATCTATAAGGCATGAATCCCAGGAAACAATCTGACCTGGGGAGACCAATAGATCCCTGAGCTAATGGATGAGGTTTCCGATATACAATCGATTTCTTATGACAGAAAGAGGAAATCTATAATGAGAAGGACAACCAAGAAAAAGAGGCTCGCACCGGATAAAACACTTCTCATCACCACAAAAGAAAGACTACTCAGCACTGAAAATGGGAAGACAACCGAGCTAATCAGTGTCGGAATGGCTATAACAGATGCCACACTGGATTGACCAAGATGAGACAAAAAGGAACCGACCACCACAAAGGAGTTGGACCATCTGCACCATCTAGAAAAATATTACCAAGACTCAACGCAAGAAACAGTTTTCCTGAAGAGTGAATTCCGAGAAGCATATGCATGATTGATGAGCAAAAGAAATCTCTTCACCACGTGCATAGCTAATTTTTAGGAAGACACTCTCATGGGGTTGGAAACCTATAAATATGTGGAGAGATGGTATGAAAATGAATACTAGGTTGTGGAGCGAATCAATTATATTAGTGCAGTACAGAAAGGTCGAGACACATAAGATCATGGCATATGAGTGCTTATGGATAACAACATCTCCCAAATCAGGAAGGAAACTGAGTACTAGGTAATTATGGTCCAAGAACCTTAACGAAAGATACAAGAAATGTGGGCCAAGTGCAAGAAAAGTTGGGAGAAGATCAATCGGGAGATGAAATACATTGTCCTTCCAGAGTTCGGCTCACCTAAAGACTTTGTCGATTTGCATGACATAGTCAAACGACATGTAGAAAAAGACTCAACATGGGAAGCAAAGATCACATAGGTAGAAAGCATGACACCACGTCAGGTAAATAATTTTATGGAACACCCAATCAAGGCTTACACATTACTACAACGTTTAAGTGCCAAAATGATTAGATATAGGGAACGAGAAATAGAGATAAAGGAAACCCTTTCATCCCCGATGGACCAACATAGATTCTCGTATGCTACATGCGAGGATCTCTTCATCAAGTGGTCAGAGTATGAGAAGGATCATCCACTCTAGTAGAACCACTAAACAATCTCAAGAGAATAAAGAGATGAAGTGCCACGTGTCATTATTTTGTTTTACTTAACACAGTTTTAGTAGTTATTTTAAGCTAGTGATTCTTTATAAATAAGGGCATCGACCTCATGGAAAGGACGATGGTTTTTGGGATAGACCCTCTTTTTTGAGAATTGTAAAGAAATATTTCTGAGCAACTTCAATTAAGAAGTTCTTTTTAGAGCCAGAGACAAATTTTACTTTTATCAAAAGCGTTATGTGATTGGATTGAGGAGGAACTACTTCCATCTTTGAATTCAATAGTTGATACTGTAACGAGTAAGAGTTTTTGAATCTACTGATAAGCTATCTTTTCAATACTTTAAACAATTCTTTTGTTCTAAATGATGAAAAGAGAATCATTGTGCTAATTTGTGATTGATGGTAGAGTTAAGGAAACTATTTTTCTTGCACTTATCTTTACGGCATGCATATTTTCTTTCCATAATTGTTATCTCAGTCAGTGTTGAAATACCAACAAGTTAATGTATTATTACTAGACTTTTAATAGGTGTGAATATCATTGTCTGCACACTAGAGCAAGAGCGTTATCCCAAGCTCAACATTCTTCAGTAGTTAATATTTTCCTCTATCTATTGGTTTATACCATCACCCTTATTTTATCAAACTCATCTAATAATAAAAAAAAACAAAAAGAGAAATATCTAACCTAAAGGAGGAAATTTCATAGAAAGATACCTTGCCAATCACTAGTAAAGCCCATCGGTAAATTGGCTAGATCGAAATATATGGAGAACCATTCCACTCATCAAATGCTGTAGAGTCTAATTGGGCCTGTAAGGAGAGTTTGGTTCCTACTGTTGAGTAAAGGGATCTTGGACCCCTCAACAGAATTGATACTATAAGGAGGGAAAAATGAATGAATGGATAATGATATTTCTAATAATATATTTCGCATAGCCTGTATATTTAAAACAACCCATATGCATGGATAGTCATTCTCAAGACAACCCACATACATAAAGCACTCCCAAAACGATTAACTCACCACATCTCGAGGAAGTAGAACACCTATTCCTTGACATACCTTACGCTCTTCCCCATGAAGAGTTGAACCCGTTCAGAAGAATTAAAAGAGCTTACGCCCGAAAAATTGGATCGTTACCCTTATCTCCTTTAATTCCAAGTAGAAAAAAAGTAAGAAGACCAACTGTTGACACCCCTGACTAGTTTTTTGTTCACATGGTAGAAGACCTGGTATATTTTTCCCTCACTGAGATCAAACAACCCCTTAATCTCATCCCCTAAACACCATTTGGTAACTACTTTGAATTTGATGAGGAAGGGTCTAACTCGGATCGCTCAACTTCTGAATCAAAATACATGGAGGATAATAATGACAAAAATGAAGAAATGGGAAATCAGCCTCAAAATAATTAACCATGGTTGGACAGAGATGCTTTGGAAATCCCAGTATGGGTACATAACCTACCCCGACATCCGGAAAAATTACTCCCTAAATTCAACCCTAAAACTTACGGATTTTCTGAAGACCATATCAAAAAATTCATATTAGCTATAAGATTGATGAACGTACAACATGAGGATGTAGTGTGTCAGATTTTTCCCTATACCTTTGAGAATTCAACCTTGACTTGGTATTTTAACTTGCCCGTTAGATCCATAACCAGTTGGACGAAGTTTCAAAAATATTTCTTAGAAAAAATTGAAGAAGAAACCACCAGAGGAGCTTTAATGGTTGGACTTTTCACTGCCACCATGAGTTTAAAAGAGAAGGTTAAATATTTCAATCAATGGTTTACCACTATCCTGAACAAATTCCAACCCAAAGATAAACCTACTCAGGAGTTGCAGATTGAGGTATACACAAATTCTCTCCCTGCTTCCATCTCCACGTTCATAAAAAGGGTTGCCAAACATACCCTAGATGAAAATTTCGAGGAAGCTAAAACTATCAAATTCCAAATGAAGGGATGCAAAGAGGGACAGGTCTAACTGGTTAAGAGGGAAGCTCAACCTGCACCTAGGAGAGGACTTTTTTTGACTAGACCCTCGGGAAAACAAAAAGAACAAGGTCCTAAAAAGGGAAGTGGGGACATAGAAGACCTACAACGCATGATAAAGAAAATTTCAAACAAAATCATAGACATGAAAAGAAGTGCCAGGGAAGGAAACCAAGGTCAAAGGCCTTAGAAACCATTTTTTAAGAGAAACTCACCTTTCAAAGGAATTGAACCTTCCCCAACCAACTTAAACATCTTCCTGGGGAATGTAGCATCAGAATCTTTTTGTATGTACCATCAAGAGAAACATTCTGAAAGAGACTGTCCCCAATTGGTGCATGCTATAAATTTAATGGCCAATTGATTCCTAGACAAAGTTTCTCTCACCGAAAAATCAAGTGGCTCAACACTAAATATCACTGATAAGGAAGAAATTGAGCCACTAGAAGAAACAACCATGTTTTTTTGGGATCCTGACTTGCTGATGCCTCTCGACGATGTATTTGAGGTCTAGGAACCACTCGTTGAGGTTTTTGCAGTACAAACACAAAGTAGGGGCCAATTGGTAAAAAATAATCCCACCACTGTTCAATCCTAGAGAGGGAAACAAATAACTGATCACTCGAAAGCGCTGTTTGTCTCCCAAAGAAACCCTATAAACATACACACATGGGAAACACCTAAGCTGGACTACAACATAGTAGAAGAATTAAAGAAGTTGAAGGCTAATGTGTCGGTCATCGACATGTGCATGATCCCCCAACAAAAGGATTTTCATTTACAGGCCTTAAAGTCAATAGAAGCCCCTATGATGAGCACTGACCTAGGTGAGGTCCCATCCCCCAGAGATTTAAAGAATAAACTGAGTGTGAGTGATTTCTCTTTATACAAAATAGGAAACACTTTTGTCCCTCCTTTCCTTTTAACATTTGAAGTCTTCAACAAAAACTTGCATAATTGCTTAGTCGATTCAGGAGCTTCCTCCAATGACATGCCATTGTCATTCTACAATAAATTGAATGCAACTCCACTCAAAAGTGATAAGCACGTTATACAACTAGACAATACTCAGGTAAAGGTTATTGGGGAACTTAAATATGTCATGATCATAATGGCTACACACCCAAAATTTGTTCAAGTAATTGACATAATCGTAGTAGACATCCCAGAGGCTTATGGATTGTTACTTAGTCGAGATTGGTCTGAGAGATTACATGGTAATTTAGTATGGATTGGGATCACCTCTGGTTGTCATTAAAGGGACATACAAACATGTTTGGGATTGATAGGGAAAGATATCTCAAACACACTGTTACCGATTTAGAAGCTTTCAACAAACCCTCATCGACAGATTTCCCTATGTTAGGAAACTGCTCCTGCGATTCTAATTTTGACAATTTTGCCCCTCTCTCATCTGATGTACCTATCACTCAAAACTTCAAAATAAATTTTCATGTAAATCTACTGGAATCTGCTGAAGAAAGCATTTTCTGTCAGGATCCTCTTTTGGGAGCAACAAATAAGGAAGACGGAGGTGAGAAAATAAATAGGCATGAAGAAGTTACTAAATTTTTCTCACAAGTTTGGACGCTATATTTTGATGTGTCTAAATCACAAGAAGGGTCTGGAGAAACATGTATTCTCATTAACCAAAAAGGGAATCATAACTTCCTATCCTGTAGACTAGAATTTGAATGCACCAATAACATTGTTGAGTATGAAGCACTAGTGCAGGGACTGAAGAAAACCATTGACCTGGACATCAAGGAATTGGAAGTCTTTGGAGATTCTGAAATCATTGTTAGGAAAGTAAAGAATACTATACATTGCAATTCACCTCACTTAAAGAGTTATCAGCAGATGGTACACATCTTGATAGAAGATTTTGAGGCTTTCAACATTACCTCTGTTCCCAGGACAAAAAACACAGTTGTTGATTCCCTATCCATTGCAGCCTCAAGGTTATCTCCTTTAGAAGACTATGAAGCCTCCCGGTTTACTATGAAACTACTCTACAAACCATCAATACCCAACAATATTTCTAATTGGAAGGTTTTTGAAGGAGATGAACATATTGTAGATTTTCTAACTAATAAAGAGAATTTTAAAGATTTGGCTATTGATGATGAGGTATTCCAAGAGAAACTAGAAGAATTAGAATCCCACCAACAGAACAGGGGAAAAGAACATGTTGATCATCATCCCAAGTTTCACACGATACCTAAAGGGGTGGCCAGTTTGGAACATATCTTCAACTTGAGAGAGAGTTTTAAGGGGCCAAAGAATATGAAAATAGTGAGCTCATGCCCTTTACATGAAACTATAAACTTAGGCACCCTTGAGAACCCAAAGAATGTGAACATGGGTAAGAAAATATCCAAAGAAGATAGGAAATCTTATATCAAATTGTTTAAGGAATACCAGGATATCTTTTCCTAGTCTTACAAGGAATTGAAAACATATGATAATTGCATTATACAACACACAATCTCATTGAAACATGGGATAAAACCTTTCCAACAGAAATTATGAAAGTAACATCCATATTTGGAACCGTTGATGTATCAAGAACTGAAGAAATTGTTAGATGCTAAGATTATCTTTCAGGTTAGACACTCTTCCTGGGTAGCCAATTTGGTTCCCATCAGAAAAAATATATGGGTAGATCCACCTTTGTGTAGATTTCAGAAACCTTAATAGAGCATCGGAAAAGGATAACTACCCAGTCCCACCCATGGAAAATCTCTTGCAGACCGTATTTGGCTTTGACATATTTTCCTTTCTAGATGGTTTCTCAGGTTATAACCAGGTCCTAGTTTAAGATGAAGACCGATTGAAGACTACCTTCTGAATCAAGTGGGGAAATTTTGCTTATAAATGCATGCCATTTGGGTTGATTAATGCAGGGGAAACCTTCCAATGGGCCATGGATGTAGACTTTAGGGGATTTATTAACAAGTGTGTAGTAGTATATTTGGATGACGTGACTGTGTATTCAAAGAACATAGAATACCACATCCAACATCTAACCCAGATTTTTGAAAGGTGTAGGAAATATGGAATATCCTTGAACCCTAAGAAAACTATCTTTGGTGTAGAGGAAGGGAAACTACTAGGTCATATTATATCTCAAGCAAGAATTCGTGTGGACCTCGAACGAATAAGGGAAATATCTCAACTTCCCTTGCCCCATAAAAAAAGGGCTATGCAATCCTTCTTTGGGAAAATTAACTTTGTGAGGAAGTTCACGCCTGATTTCACTGAAACTGTCAAACCCTTACAAAAAATGATTCGCAAGGATGCATAGTTTAAATGGTATGACGAGCGAAAATATGCCTTCAAAAATATCAATATTTCAATCTCTCAAGCTCCGGTGATGCGAAGTCCCAATTTTAGTAAAGATTTTGTCCTCTATACTTTCGCCTCTGACCAGTCTATGGCTTCAATATTGACCCAGAAAGATGATGAAAACAATGAGGGACCGATATCATTTACGAGCACTAGTATCCAAGGAGATGAACTAAACTACCCTGCTATAGACAAACAAGCTTATGCGATATAAAAAGCAGTGAAACATTTCAGATCTTACATCTTGAAAAATCACACCAAATTCATTGTGCCTCATCCTGCAGTACGATCCCTGTTCACTCAACATGAGATGAGAGAGAGAAGGGGAAATTGGATGGAAGTTGTCCAAGAATTTTATCTAGATATAAAACCTGCCAAATTAGTTAAGGGACAAGGATTGTGTAAACTGCCTACAGAATCCTAAGATCTAATAAATGAAGACCCCAGGTGGGAGAATGAAATATCGTTATGGTGCAGTGAAGCCATATACATTCCTATAGAGAAATAATCTTGGTATGGAAACTTGATTTACCTCCTACATCATGGGACTTTCCTAGAAAACCTAAACCCTAAGGAAAAGAGAGCTCTCAGGCTAAAATATGCACAATATCGCCTCATAAATTCAATACTTTTCTGCATAAATTATGATGGAGTAATTCTAAGATGTCTCAAAAATGAAGATGCAGAAAAGGTTCTGAGGGAGCTCCATGATGGTCCTGTAGTGACACTTTTTAGGAGATACCACAACTCAAAAAATATCAAGAGACGATTATTAATGGCCTACTCTATTTAGGGACACTCATACATACACTAGAAATTGTAAATCTTGTCAAATGAGCACTAGTAGAGAAAAGAGGGCAGCTGACCCACTCCAACTAGTGACCATATCTAGACCATTCGAGAAATGGGGGTTATATTTCATAGGGGATATTACTCTTAATTATTCAAAACAACACAAATATATATTGATTGCTACGTATTATTTCACAAGATGGACAGAGGCCATCCCTTTGACTCATGTGAACAAAAAGGTTGTAATCCAATTCATAGAACAAAATATGATCACAAGGTTTGGGATGCCTTCCATTCTCATTTTTGAAAATGATGCCTATTTTTCTTATACTCTATTAACAAAGTTCGCTCTGGACAAAGGGATCATAATAATATACTCTGCAAACTACTAGCCACAAGGAAATGGGGTGGAAAAATCAACTAATAAAAACCTAGTGAGGATCTTAAAGAAAACAATCACAAACAATCATAGGAATTGGCATGGCTTTCTTCATAATGCCTTATGGGAAGATAGAGTAACACCCAAGGAAGCTATAGGAAAATATCCATAACTTCTAGTATATAGAAAAGAATCCATCCTCCCAAATGGGTTGTAACTTCCATCATTACAACTTGCTCAAGCTTCAAGAGGACAACCCTCATCAGTTATTCAACAAAGAATTGATACCCTCCTCATGCTTGAAGAGGAAAGATAGAAAGCTAAATGTAATTTCACCACTCATCAATAGATAGTTAAAAGATGGTTTGAAAAGCATAAGGCCAAAGAGAAAAGTTTTGAAGTAGGAGACTTAGTCCTGAAATGGGATAGAGAAAACAAGCCTAAAGGAAAGAATTCCAAATTTGAAAATCTTTGGCTTAGACCTTTCCAGGTATCCAAGAAATTTGGAGCAGGCACATACCGGTTGCAAAATATGAGGGGGGAACCTGACACCCTCCTTGTGAATGGCCAAGCCCTAAAACAATACTTCTGTTAAAAAAAAATGTCTTTTTCATGTTTCTTTTAGCATATATTTTGATTAGGATAAATGTGTAGGTTTAGGGTAGGTTGATTGCAAATTCTTATTTATTTTTTGTCTCTTCTTTTTCTTGGTATTTTCTTGTAATTAAGTTGTGTTCCGTAAAGTAGTGGTCGAATTGAATAAATACGGTGCAACAAACTCCACTCCTAACTTACGCTTACGTGCAACATAAGAGATGCTGGGCAAATAAAAATTTCTTAAGGGAGATCTATATCTTGTCTTTGCAAAGCACACAACCTTGGTAAGTGATGAAATATTTTCCTGGTGGTTTGGTAAAGCCCAAAGAGAAATATGGCTAGTTGGAAAGGATCACATGTACCTCTAGGAAGAGCTAGGAAGAATTTCACCTTACAGATAACATATGTTCTCCTCTCCAAATCATTCATGGAATTCCTGCTTGAAGAAAATCAATTATATTAAAATGAGTGCAAATTCAGAGAGGGTATGCAAATAACTCCATTGGGGCTATGGACACTCGCTGGCAGCTGAGCAAGGTCTACGAAGTCAGGGTGACTCCACCGAGGTTATGGATGCTCACTAGCTATAGAGAAACATCATAGCAAGGGAAGAATGATAACTAAAATGACCTTGAGCTAGTGAATGCCTTACCCGACTATTTTCAAAGAGGGGCATGGATCATGGTCAAGATGAACGAAGGTGGAAAAAGGGTTGAACTCCATAGGTGGACCCGAAATCACAAACATGAGAAGTTGTACATGCATGGATAAGAAATACCCTAATGAAAGTGAAGCCAGTTAGTTTCTCAACCAGTTTCTATACAAGCTAAGCTTGAAGGAAGGAGAATAGATCCTGTTTTCACCCAGAGAATCGCCATTTGTTGAGCGCTCAACACACCCTAAAATCTTTTCAGATTTTTTTTCTCTTTTGTGTACCACTTTTTTTCTTTTCTTTCTTCTTTCTGAATTGAGTCCATTTTGTAGGGATAATTAATTTTTGTTTCCATGTCTCATCATCAATCACATTCAGATTTATTTGGACCTGTTGAATTGAAAATCTTTTCGCTAAAAATAACTTGACATTTTAACTAATAATATACGGCTAAAATTGTGACCCACGTACCTATTTTTGGCATCGAGAAAATTTGAGCAGTAAAATGACCACGTAGCAATGATAATCATCGATCATTGATGTATCATCGACATTGGGAAAAAAGGAAGGAAGGGCACACCGATTGATAACTATGTTCATGAAGAAGTTTTCAGAAAACTGCTGATATCCCATCGGTGTCGACAAAATATGAAAAGGAAAAAACACTAACATGGGCCATAATGAACCCCCAATTACTGATGCATTTTTCAGAGTCGATGAAATCCCAAAGTTTTGAATTATGGAAATTTTCACGTTGACACATTGCCAATCACCGATCACTGATGTATTTTCGGCACTGACAAGTTTCGAGGGGCATAATATGAGAACATTTGTTTCAATATATCGCTGATCGTTGATCCTTGATACTTCTTCAGAATGAACGAGATAGGACCTGTTTGGAAAAGCACATATCTAACGAAAATCCCTGATTCCAAATAAACTCTTAGGCGAAGGAGCCAAATTCAAATGCCACGTGTCTTTGCCACATGAGCAATTCGTATGGCCTCATTTCATCCCGAGTCACCTTAGGTTTCCCCGTGTCCTAGTCACACTTCTAGGTCAACATTTCCACATCATCATTTTACAACAAGTTGGATCAACATCGAAGCTTTTGCTAAAGGATATGAACAAAAATTGTCTAAGAAAAACGTCGACCCCCAATCCACTCGTTCAAAATTAGCAGAATGATGGGACGTTTTCAACATAAAATAAGATAAGATTATGTCATTTAATAAGCCAATTAATGTTTCACTCCACATACATTGATGTCCCGCGTGCCAACTGAATAACGAGAGTTTGAAATTTTCGATGAACCACAATGTAGCCCGCTCTTGCACCGCCAGCCTACGACCGCATTTCATCTTGATCATAATGCAAATCTTGGTGATGGATTGTGTAAAACTGCATTTACACCCCAAATTGAAGAACTAGTGTGACAAGGTAAGTATTCTTTGTGTTTAAATTACTAAGATAGTTTCGAACCCAAACATTATGTACACAAGTTTCACATCCTCAGAGCAGTCAAAGGAGTGAAAAGAGTGTCTCGAGAGTTGCACTCGATTCTCAGAATCTCAAAACCAAGTTAAGCTAGTGCGACGAAGAGGTATGTATTGATTTCATCATCTTGGCGGTCACATTTTATTTGTATATTAGTATAATCTTTGCAAGACAATGTCTAAATCTATTCTTCTGCAGGAAAACATCTCAAAGGAAGCCAATGACCAGATGTTCTCCAAGGGCACCAAAATTGAAATAAGTAGAGGTCAGTGAAGTATATTCTCCCAATGCTGTGAGGCAGTTGGAGTTTTCTACTAAAGTGGAGCCGGTCATCAGAACATCTACTAAGATGAAATTTTCCCAACCCCCTGCATTTGGTGACACAAAGGCAAGCACTGGGTCAAAGATAATGCTCCTGTAGTGGGGAGATTTTTTCAACATGATAAACTAGGAAGATTACCTTAAATTTATCTCCCACAATGACCCGGATGTAAGGATGCTCGATGATTAGGTTTTTCCGAACATCCGGTGGTCATGCCTACATATGGTAGCCTACTGAACCCTAGTCTTGCCCTGTATTGAGACCTTGGGGTGGATAATCGACCACACAGATGAAATTAAGTGCCTAGTCAATGATGAGAATGGCAGATGCATCGATGTTTTTCTCCCGACGGAGGTCCATAAATGCTACAAGCTCAAGGACCTCAAGGAGCGATTAAACACTGGTTTCATAGTAAATTTCTATGAGTTCCATGACACAAGCATATTGAGGGCCTCATGGTGGAAGGAAGACAAAAAATTCACAAATTGGAGAAATGACTGGTATGGAACAAAAAACCTAAGGGAGCCATACATTTACTTAATGTCTCTAATCTACCGATTGTATGGGGAGAAGGATTGCGCCATGTTTTCAGAGGCATGGATTCCCCTGGCATACACTATGGCCATCTCCAGGAGCATCTTTAACTAGGGGGATATAATTTCAAAACAATTGAGCACCAATATATTGCAGGCCCAGACACCAAAGGATGGAGAAACACATGCTTTTCACATGGAATCATACCTACTAGATGTAATTATGAAAGGAACATCTTTGTAGGCATGAATCTGAGCTGGCATGTCACCAAGCTACCTATACATGTCTACTTCAACATTCTGTGGGAAAACAGGTACAAAAAATTCGGCAACAACCAAGAAAATGATCTCAAAATTAGGCCACTGGTACTTAGAGGAAACCATAACTTATATCAGGGTGTTTAGGGCCACCAACACACCACATTTACTCCCTTCTCATATCCTAGAGTGGCTCATCGTGGGAGAAATCTGTTACCAAACCATCCTGTAGGGCTATAATGCCACTCTGGTTAAAGACAAGAAGCGAGCATTCATACCCTATGGTTTCCATATAGGGTTTTACATGGTGAAGGATATTTTGCAAGATAAACATGAGGGTTTGAGCCAACTAGAATACATATTCCCCACAGGATGATTTCACAAACATGACCCTAGAGGCCTTGTACTTCATCATGCATCACAAGTCTCCTCCTATTGACCATATGCACATGATAAGTTTGAAGACAAAATATTTACAGAATGTGATCAGGATTGAGAGGAGGTGCTATAGAGAAAAGATAACCCAAGTATGAATATATTTAAAGTGATGCGTATGGATGAGAAAGTTGAAAGGGTAGAACAAAAAATTGAAGAGGCCCTCAGAGTTAGGGAAGATAATAGAGCAATAGAAGCCACAAAGGCACAAAGGATAAAGAACTCGGGGAAACATCTGCTCCAACTATCGATTCTTCGATTCTAAACCCTTTGTAGGGAAACCATGAGGTTGAGAGTATCCTAGACACTAAATTTACCAAACTATCAGGGACTCTGAAAGACACCTCCAAGGATGAGCTAGGCTCTGGTTAACAAGAAGAGGAATTGCAGCAGTTGGAGATCAGAACCTCAACAACCGATCACCAAGTTAGTATTGAGCCTATGACCATCTCCCCATCTAAGGCCAACACTCCACCAGCCGATGAACACCAACATGAGGTTGGGTCACTTGAACATACAAAAGTTTCCCTTGTCAAAGAAGTACAAAATCCAGTCCTAGAAAAAATCCATATGGTAGGAAGCCTGGGAAACACTCTAACCTGGGGAGACCAACAGATCCTTGGGCCCATGGATGAGGTCACTGACATACAGGCGATTTCTTAAGACAGAAAGAGGAAATCTATAATGAGAAGGAAAACCAAGAAAAGGAGGCTCACGCTGGATATCACACTTCTCATCACTACAGAAGAAATGTTTCTCAGCATCAAAAATGCAAAGACAACCAACCTAATCAGCATCAGAATGGCTATATCATATGCCACACTGGACAGAGAAAAAAGGGATGTGTTGGCTCTCGACCAAGTTTTGAGAGATCCTTGGTCAATTTTGACCATTTTGGAATTTGACAACTTGTCGAAGGTGGAGAGCCAGATGAAGAAAAGATCACGGGATCTTGGCCCCTTTTTGGGTCCTTTTTGGGATTTGGGAATATGTAGCGGGAATGGGAATGTCGGCCCATGAGTTTACCCATGCTTAGGCCTATTTTGTAATATATAAATATATGTCTAGGTGATGTAAGGAAGATATAGGGGAAGAGGCATCTATGTGATGTTGTGATAAGTGCAAGTGTGGCTTGTAAATTCTTTCTGCATACTGTGAGAGACTTGCAAAGCTAAGTGCAAGTGGTTGTAACAGTCTATGAAGGGATTTGTGTTGTAAATAAAGGAAGGAGGATCTAGCACAGTGTGCAGATCTTCTGTCCTATGTGGAGTAAGGCTTCCATGGCTCTGTGCATGTATCTGATTGAAGAAGCTAATAAAGAAGAAGAGTTGGTGGATGTAGCTCCAGGGTGGGGGTGAACCACATATATGCTGTGTTTCTCTACTTTGTGCGATGTGTTGGTATACTTATGTGTTATCTGATAAGTTCTTGACATATATAGATATATAGATCTGTTTATACTTTGTGCTTATGATGAATCTGGATGCTATATCTGATCTTTGTGAACTTTCTTAGTGCTTGAATCTGCTAGATCTGATGTAATTCCTTATGCTAAGTGCTTAGATACATTAGATCTAGGTGAATTCTGCGATGCTCTATTTTATCTGTGGAGTATATATTGGTTAAATATTGATGAAGGTTTACTGCTAAGTGCTTTGTTAAATACTAGAATCACAAATCTGCGTCCTAGCTAAGGTTTCATACATCTGAGTCCTGCAACCACCCCTTCCTCTACCTCGGGTGAGACTTCATCTTCTTCGCAGGTGTCACCGAAAGGGTCGGTAGTTAGGGTTTTGTTGGTGTGTTGTTGTAGCATTGAACTTTGGGTCTTCCCCTATGCCAACAAATTGTTTCGTTTCTGGGACTGAAACTGTGATTGTTGGGAACTGGGGAAGAAGAATCTTTTTGAAGAGATTCGACCTAAAATTGAGAAAGCTCCGTGCGTAGATCTGTTGCCCTAGTGCACAATATTCTGCTTGACTTGTGAAGCTCTGTGCCAAGAAAAAAGGTCATATATGAAGCAAAGAGGTAAGATATGCAATCTTTGTGCTTTGATAAAGGTAATAATAGTGAAAAGTTCTAGATCTGAAAGCTTTGTTCTCTATAGAAGTAAGGCAAGTGGAAAATTTTGTTTCTAAAGCATGGATCTAGGTATGTTTGATAGATTCTATCCTAGATCAAAAAATAGGGTACTAGTAGATGAAAGAAGGTTTGACATGAGTAGATCTAATAATAATAGTGAAATATATGTTATACCTATGCATATAAAGAATATTTGGACTAACAAATGGATGTAGGATCCTGGTGAATCAGTTGGAACTAGACTGCAGAGAAGCACAAGATCAAGGTTACGAATTCCATTTTAGTTGGCTTTTGATCCTTATTGCACTCATCTTCTGGGATATGTCAGAAGGTGTAAACTTCCCTCACATCAAGCCATTTGAGCCACTGGCTGTGAAGTTCAATACACTTTGGTATTCCAACAATATGAAAAAACAGTGGCAGTCAAATGTTGTTTTTCATACCTAATACGATCATCTAAAGAGAGCCATCCAATCCGAGCCTTGTATGACTCTGAACACTCTAGACTGATTCTAACCTTTGATAAAGTTCAACATAGATCAACATTACATTTATATTACAATGCACGCGAATGAACATAAGAAACAACTTCAGTCCTACTTCAAGCTGACAGAGGAGGACTTGGAGGAGATTACTAAGGAATGGTTCGCTGACCTCCTTATCCCCACCAAACCCATAGAGATATCCCCCATCAACATCCCAAAAACTATGCAAGATACTCCCAGACCTAACAGGACAAATAATACCGAAGAACTCCAAGGATTAGATAGTGCATCCGTGAAGACTGCTTCCATATCATGAGAGCAACGCAGTGATGGCGAAGAATTAGATGACAAAGGAGTCGAACAAAAGCAAGGAGACAAGGTTGATACCTTGAATAAGAGGAAGTGTTTGCTTCTAAAATATTCTTCCCGAAATAAATCTAAAGCTTCCATGACCAAGATGTAGATTGTCCTTACCTCTGACGACTTCGACTTCCTCATAACATCCCTGAACGATGCTTCACTGGAAATAGAAGAAAAACAAGAGGCCAAGAAGGAAGAAATTTATGATAGGATTGAAATCAAACTCTGAGGGGTAAAATAGGTACTATAGTCCAGCCGCATAGTCCCCACTACCCCTCTTCCATTGGGAACACCGGAGCTGGGAGACGAGCCAACCCAACTCCACCGATTAGCTCATACAGTCAAAGATCGCCTTCGATGAGCACATGAGGAAACAGAACAAGCCACCCAGGCTTTGACACAAGTACAAGGAGTACTTGTAGAACAACTTTGAGCTGCAGAATAGGAAAATATTTCCCTCCAAGTGAAGTTCGATGAAGAAAAATCATAGATACAACAAGGAAAAGAATAGTTGCTCACCAAGAAACTCGAAGTAAAGGAAGCAGTCAATAGAGCACTTCACTCTGTGACAATCGTATAAATAAAGCTAGAAGATCGAGTTAAACATCAAGTAGAGAAGCTTGAATAAGTGATCCAACATCTACAATAACACATCGAAGACTTAGAACTACGCATAGTGCCCGAGACCCCATAGGATGTGAAGGACCAAAGAGAAGAATCTGCCAGGAGCGCAGTTGAGAGACTAAAGGCCCTTTCTATGGAATACAAGAATTTGAGTGATCATAGTGCCCTGACATATGAGGAAATCACTAAGAGTCCAGAATTAAAAGCACTGGAGTCGTAGTTCCAAGAGGTGAAGTATCAAGCCAAAATGATGCAAGCACAGTTGAAGCTCCTGTCAGCTATAGAAAGAATGAAGAGATCTCAAGAGCAACGCACCACCCAGCAGTAGATTCACACTATTCAGAGAAGAGTGTTATGGAAGTAACTCAAAGAATCCAACCCGTGCAAGATAAGGCCTACCAATTTTTCATAGAAGTTGAAGGCTGAGGAGAAGAACTAGAGAAGGTTTTTAGTGCAGCTGAACAACGCCTAGAAGGACCTGTGAATGATGCAGTTATCCAAGGGTTTGTTGAAAAAGAGGTCGTAGCACAACAACAAGTTGAAGTAGCTTGAGACAAGCTCAAGGCTTTCAAAGAAGAACTTCCTACATCAGAGTGACTTGGGACGAGTCACAAGTGAGTGTTGCGGGCCTGTTGGCCCTTGACCAAGTTTTGAGAGATCCTTGGTCAAGTTTGACCATTTTGGACTTCAACGGCCTGTCGAAGGTGGAGCACAAGATGAAGCAAAGATCACGGGATATTGTCCCCTTTTTGGGTCCTTTTTTGGATTTGGGAATATGTAACGGGTATGAGAATGTCAGCCCATGGGTTTACCCATGCTTAGGCCTATTTTGTAATATATAAATAGATGTCTAGGCGATGTAAGGAAGATATAGTGGAAGAGACATCTATGTGATGTTGTGCGAAGTGCAAGTGTGGATTGTAAATGCTTTGTGCATACTGTGAGAGACTTGCAGAGATAAGTGAAAGTGGTCGTAACAGACTATGAAGTGATTTGTGCTGTAAAGAGGTGCGCATATCTCCTGTCCTATGTGGAGTAAGTCTTTTGTGGCTCTATTCATGTATCTGATTGAAGAAGCTAATAAAGAAGAAGAGTTGGTGGATGTATCCCCAGGGTGGGGGTGAACCATGTATATGTTGTGTTTCTTTACTTTGTGTGATGTGTTGGTATACTTATGTGTTATCTGCTAAGTTCTTGACATAGATAGATAGATAGATCTTTTTATACTTTGTGCTTGAGATGAATATGGATGCTAGATCTGACCTCTGTGAACTTGCTTAGTTCTTGAATCTACTAGATCTGATCTAATTCCTCATGCTAAGTTCTTAGATACATTAGATCTGGGTGAATGCTATGATGCTCTATTTTATCTGTGGAGTAGATATTGGTTAAATATTGATGAAGGTTTACTGCTGAGTGCTCTGTTAAATACTAGAATCATAGATTTGTGTCCTAGCTAAGGTTGTAGACATATAAGTCCTGCAACCACCCCTTCCTCTACCTTGGGTAAGAATTCATCTGCTTCGTAGGTGTCGCTGAAAGGGCTGGTAGTTAGGGTTTTTTTGGTGCGCTATTGTAGTGTTGAACCCTGGGTCTGCACTTGTGCCAACAAATGGTTCCATTGCCGGGACTGAAACTGTGATTGCTGGGAACTGAGGAAGAAGAATATTTGTGAAGAGATTTGACCTGAAACTGAGAAATATCCGTGCATAGATCTGTTTCCCTAGTGCAAAACATTATTATTGACTTGTGAAGCTCTGTACCAAGAAAAAAGGTTAGATCTGAACAAAAGAGGTAAGATCTGCAAGATTTTTTCTCTGATAAAGGTAAGAATAGTGAAAAGTTCTAGATCTGAAATCTTTGTGCTCTATAGAAGTAAGACAAGTGGGAAATTTTTTTCTAAAGCATGGATCTAGGTATGTTTGATAGATTGTATGATAGCTCAAAAAATAGGATACTGGTAGATGAAAGAAGGTTTGACATGAGTAGATCTAATAAGAATAGTGAAAGATATGTTATACCAATGCATAGAAAGAATATTTGGATTAACAAATGGATGCAAGATCCTAGAAATAATTTTTTGCAGGTTAGCTCCTATGATCCTAGCACGCAATACAAAAAGGGTTGGGGATCAGTTAAAAGAAAGAGAGGATTAACCCTCTGTTACAGTTGCAGAAAACCATGAAATATTGCTAAGGAATGCCCTGAGAGAAGACCTAGTTGTCTTTGTTGTAAAGCTATGGAATATGAAGTATTGGATTTCCCTAGAATGATTGCTAAAGTTGAAAAAATGAATCTGAACC
This sequence comes from Picea engelmannii, assembly GCA_009831015.1. Taxonomy (NCBI): domain Eukaryota; kingdom Viridiplantae; phylum Streptophyta; class Pinopsida; order Pinales; family Pinaceae; genus Picea; species Picea engelmannii. The sequence goes on from ML781228.1 coordinate 1,429,889, forward strand.
AAGAAAACCCTAAGGCAGATCCAAAAACTAAGATTATGGTAGAATCCAATAAAGAATCAGATAAAGTATTGTTATAGATGATTGAAACCATGAATGACCACCGGCATGTCAGATTTTCAGAGATCTTCAAAGAAAAAGAATGCATTGAAGCAAGATTAGGAGACTTCGACATTGACTGTGTTCTGGATGAAGAAAGACAGGTGAATGTTTTGACAGAAAGAACCTGGGAACTTTTAGGAAAGCCTGGTATGGTTCCTTCATTGGGAGGAATAGGATTATTCAGAGGAAAACTGATAACCCTATGTGGAAAGCTCACTCAGATACCTATGAATGCCAATGGAACTTCGACAGAAGAAGATTTTTATATCATTAAATTTATTGAGGACAACGCTCCATTTACCATGTTACTAGGAAGACCTTGGATTGAAAGGTTTCAAGCCAGAAGGAAGGAAGAAGAAGAAGTCTTAGAGCAGAAGAAACAAGAGTTAAAAGATTTTATAACTAAAAGGATCACATACTTGATTGAAGAACAGGAGAACAGATCACAACTATTTCATAACAATGACGTAGATATCAAAGTTGCAAGAAAACTAGAGGAACCACAGAATACTGAAATACCTATCCCAGATAAAAAAGAAGTATTACCCTTGAATCCTAGGAAAGAATCTCAACAACACGAAGTCACTATGTCAAAAGAAGATAAGAATCAAAATGGGAAAAGGAATACCGAGACAAAGCTCACTGGAAAGAAGGCTAAAAAACTAAGTAAGAAGAGAGATAAGATCTAAAAGTTGCAGAAATATCCAGAAGGAACCTCGGAGAAGGAAAATTTGCAAAATTGAAACTTCACCGGGATATCAACACAGTGACACATGGTACTTCACCATGGTGAAGCAATATATCCATTGGGGACATTATAACCATTAGAAGAACGCTCTGAACGGGTAGAAAGGGATTTATGACTAGACATCTCGCCACCAGACCATTGGGATCACGCCATAATGTACATAATAGAGTTTAGGAAGGCTTCATACCCATTGCAAGCGATCCCTTGCCGAGTTACCTATTTATCCTGTCACACCATGAAGTGAGAAATTTTTTTCTAAACAAGAATTTGAGTCTGCATACTAAGTTGATCTTGCATAGTGATCATCGCATTGTTTCCATATATTCCATTGTAGTGTCTAAGTTAATCTGAACCTGATCTAGTTAATACTGAGCGCGTATGTCCAAGGAGCTCAACGAAGTCGAAGAATCTGTGACAGAAGTACTACTCGACCTGATGACTGAAAGAGTCATGTCAGAGAGAGGATTATCTGTAGGTGTACAAGATTCATCCACAAGAACAATGCTAGCATATCCATCAACTTCTCGCGGAGCCGAACCTTCCCGACCATCAAATGAAAAGTGAACCAAGGACAGGGATGATATCGTGAATGCCAAATTGATCCCGACTATATTACTCAACTACATACCACCTTTGAGTGGCCTAGTAAATTGTTAAGAACCAAATATCAATATAGCATAGAAAATCCTCAGAAAAAGTACTCAACGCCTTGAAAAAGAGATAATTTCAGATAATAAGCCTCTTTGAGGGGGCAACCTCCTTTTACCCCACTTAAATGTTCAAGTACTGGATGATTCAAAATGAAAATGTCTCCTTGGTATATATAGGAGACTAGGAGGTATAATTACAACTAATGGCCTAAAGCCGACATAAATAAAATAACATTACTAATATAATATGCCCCAATTAAGGGGTAATGAGCCAATATTAGGGCTTAACATGCCCCTCCCCTTGAGACAAGTGTTGTCCGCAACGCTTGAGTAACTCTGGATGCTTCTGTATAAAAGACACATTTTCCCAAGTGGAATATTCAACTGGTAGTTTCCTCCATTTAATGAGATACTCTGAAATGGATCTATTCCTCAACTGGAAAATTCTTGTGTCAGTGATGGCTTCAGGCTCCAATATGATTTTTCCTTCTTTGTCAAGTTCTGGCAATATATTTTGAACTGGGATCTTGTCACCTATAACCTTATTTAAGCATGAAACATGGAAAACTGGGTGTACTTGTGAGGATGCAGGCAACTCCAATTTGTATGCCATAGTACCAATCTTTTGCAACACCTTATAAGGGCCATAGTACTTTGGTGATAATTTATTATCCTTCTTGGCTTGCTTGAGGGACATCTGTTTGTATGTTTGTATTCTTAAAAATACCCAATCCCCTACTTCAAAACTTCTTTCACTACGATGTTGATCTGCTTGTTGTTTCATGCGATTATGTGCCATGGTTAGGTTTTCCTTTAAGATTTGGAGAACTTGTTGTTGATTCTCGATGTGATATTCCACTGCTTGAACCTTAGATTTTTATTTTAGAGAAGAAGTGATGGAAGGAGGGTGGTATCCATAAAGTGCCATAAATGGTGTCATTTTTGT
>ML781228.1:1433036-1461001 GCA_009831015.1 Picea engelmannii
AAGTATTTAAGACTATCATGATCTGTTTTGACCTTGAAGTGCCTACCTATTAGGTAAGGACGCCATTTCTTCAATGCATGTAGTATTGTCATCATTTCTTTCTCATAAATGGGTTTGTGTAAGTCCTTTCCCTTGAGTGGTCGACTTTCAAAAGCCAGGGGCCTTCCCTCTTGCATTAGGACAACACCAGTTCCATTTCCCGAGGCATCACATTCCACAATAAAGATTTTTGTGAAGTCTGGAGTGGTCAAGACAGGAGATTTACACATCACCTCTTTAAGTTATTCAAAAGATTTAGTTTCCTCTGGAGTCCATGAAAATGCATCCTTCTTAGTTAGTGTTGTTAAAGGTGCTACTATTCTTCCATAGTTCCGAACAAACTTGTGGTAGTAACCTGTCAAACCCAAAAATCCTCTAAGATTCTTTAATGTTTTGGAAATCGGCCAGTCTATCATGGCCTTAATCTTGTTAGGGTCTACCTTGACACCTTCATGAGATACAATATGACCCAAATACTCTACCTCCTTTACTCCAAAGAAACATTTGGATGGTTTGGCATATATTTGTTGCTCTTTTAGTAGTTGTAACACCTTGTCAACATGTCGCACATGATCCTCCCAAGACTTGCTATAGATTAGTATATCATCAAAAAATACTAACACAAATTTTCGAAGGAAGGGCTTGAAAATGGAATTCATCAACCCTTGGAATGTGGAAGGTGCATTTGTAAGGCCAAAAGGCATGACCAAAAATTCATAATGGCCTTCATGAGTTCGAAATGTTGTTTTTGGGATATCTTCTTCCTTCATTCTGATCTGATGATACCCTGAACGAATATCCAATTTTTTGAAATAGATTGTGCCATGTAGTTCATCTAACAATTCATCAATGACAGGAATGGGAAACTTATCTTTAATAGTGATCTTGTTGATCTCTCTATAATTTGGACACATACGCCATGAGCTATCTTTCTTGAATACCATTACCAGTGGTGTAGAGTAAGAATTTTGGCTAGGTCTAATAATGCCAGCCTCTAACATTTCTTCAACCATGTGTTCAATTTCACTCTTTTGGGAGTAAGGGTATCTGTATGCCCTAATGTTAGGAGGAACACTCCCAGGAATTAGGTGAATTTCATGATCATGATTTTGAGTGGGTCGAAGACCTTTGAGAATATCTTCAAATACTTTGGAATGCTTATCAATGATCCTTTAGAGATCTTGACGAATAGATGGCTTAGATGTTTGAACATATAGTGAGCATAGTTGTACAATGACACCTTGATGCCCCTTTTTCAGTAATTTTTTCATGCCGTTAGAGCTTATCATCTTACCGGGTTTTCCTATGATACCTCTTAACTCAATTTCTTTTCCTTCCAATGAAAATTTCATGAAAAGTTCTTGAAAATTAAAAGCCACTATTCCTAATGATTGTAACCATTGGATTCCTAGTACAACATTTGCACCACCCATGGGTATAGAAATAATTGGACTATTAATTACATATTCCCCCATAGTAAGATTGATCTTATTGCATTTTCCTAAGAAATTGACAGTTCCTCCATCTGCAATCATTACTTGAAACTCTGGCACTAGATATACAAAGCAATTGAGATCTTTGGCTAATTTATAGTGAATGAAATTTTGAGTAATTCTAGAATCAATTAGGACTATTACCTTTTTTATTTTTGATGTATCCTTCGATCTTGAGGGTTTGAGGAGTGCTAATTCTAGCCAATGCATTACAAGATATCGTGGGAGTCAATTCTTTAGACAAAATTGCTTCTACGTTTTCATATTGAGATGGTTCTTGTTCTTGTTCTTCTTCCTCTTCACAATCTATGTAGAATAATTTCTTCTCCCCACACTTATGTCCCTTACTATACTTGCTGTCACAATTAAAGCATAAACCTTTTGCTTTTGTTTCCTCCAATTGTTGAGGTGTCAACCTTGTAGGTTGAGGTGTTTTAGAAGAAGGAGCATTGTTCTCTCTATAGATGTTAGGATTGGTTCTTCTAGTAGCCATAGCCATATTTTTACTTTCAACATTTCTTGCCACCTTAAATGCATTCTCTAATGATTTGGGTTCCCAAAGGCGAACCTCATGTTGAATGTTATCCTTTAAAGTTCCTATGAATACATCAATCAAGTGCTCATTTGGAATATCAGTTACCTTTATATTCAATATTTGGAAGTTCTCAATGTGCTCACTAACTAAACCCTTTTGCTTGAGATTTATTAATTGGCTAAAGAAGGTATTTCTCCTTGCATCCTAATAGTGTACTATCATTTCTTTCATGAAAAATGTCCAAGTGATGAGTGATTTGCAAGAACAAAGCCATCGATACCATACAAATTGATTAGGTTCTAAATATAAAGAAGCAATTCATACCTTTTGTGTATGTGGCACATTATGGAGATCAAAAAATTGCTCCATCTGAAGTATCCATGTGATTGGGTCCTTGCCATCAAACTTCCTCATATCAATCTTAGGAACGTGGTTGGTCTTCAAACCAAATTTAGCATTTCTCCATTCTTGATTCACCTTCCTTGTGTCCTCATCATGAATTTCATGGGATGCATTTTCACTTTCAGGTGTCTTCTCTGTTACGAAATTTTTCAATACTTCCATGATCTCCCCTTTTAAACCATCCATCTTAGTATCCAACTTAGCTTCCATTGAATCCATCTTAGTATCCAACTTAGCTTCCATCGAATCCATCTTATTTTGTAGTTCATTTATGTCCCTACGCATTTCTTCACCTTCATCAAGAGTCCAAGTAGGATTTTCTGGAGGCTTATTTGGTGTAGAAGTTTCCTTTTTTGGTGGCATGTTGGCCAAGTATCACTTTTGAACCTTGATTTTGAGGTGGTTCTGCTAGACAATATTTCTTCTCTTGTATCTCCCAAGTTTTGTCCCTTCTGGGTATGAAACTTTATTTTATGTAGTTATTTTATATTTCTTCTTTGCAATGCCATAGGTATGATCAAAATTGGATGTGCCAATTGGAATTTATAGTGAATTCCACACAACTTGCCGATTTTTGGCCTTTCCATGAGATCTCACTTGTATAGCGTACCCCACACAAAATAATTGATATAAAATTCTAAAACTCGCACCAAAAATACTACAGACTGTTCATGATCCAATGAACCCAGTCCCACATAGTTTGGATACTCTAGGAAGAAGTTATGATTGTTTTACCTGGAACACCTTCTTGAGACTAGTCAATAGGACTAGTCAGATACCCTATCTTACACAGGGTGTATCTACAAATGTAAGATGACCCAGAAGCTGAAATTTTTAGCACATATACCTTACTAATATCTATAAATATCATCCAAAGTTTAGGTTATGAAATGTTACAAAAAAATTTTATAGTGAAAATGCCGCAATGACTCAGTTCAGGATGTTTCTATAACTCTATCTTGTACAAGCTGTATATCCAAAATTATAAGGCCTAAGGAGCTGAATTTGGAACCCAACATACCTTGATCCATCTACTAAATGTCCTCCAACCTGTTCCTTCTGAAACGTTGTAGAAAAAAAGTTATAACAAAATTACAAGGTGTCTCAGATTCAACAGCAAAACCCCAAGACCTTGATCTCTGATACCATATTTTAAGAACCAAATATCAATATAGCATAGAAAATCCTCAGAAAAAGTACTCAACGCCTTGAAAAAGAGATAATTTCATATAATAAGCCTCTTCGAGGGGGAAAGCTCCTTTTACCCCACTTAAATGTTCAAGTACCAGATGATTCAAAATGAAAATGCCTCCTTGGTATATATAGGATACTAGGAGGTATAATTACAACTAATGGCCTAAAGCCGACATAAATAAAATAACATTACTAATATAATATGCCCCAATTAAGGGGTAATGAGCCAATATTAGGGCTTAACATAAATCAAGATAGCGTGCCCAGAGATTTTGAGTACACCTTGGTCACTGCGAACCTCCTGAAGGGGATCCATGCAGTTCGAGCAGACTAAGAGAAGATTGCAGCGTTGAAGTTCAATGACTTCAACCTCGGCTACCAAAAAGTCTATAACATGCTCAACCCACATAATTACCTCACCAGAATGAAGGGGAATAATTCAAAGATAATCCCCCAGACGTGGATCCATAACCTTGCGTAGTCCACCCTATTGAACGTCATGAAGATCCCACACTTTGGAAGACACCAGGAGGTGAATGCCTGTGTTAAGATGCTTCTTTCTTGTTACCATGGCGACTATTTGTGGCTAGACCTCCGTATCACAGTTGATCTTACATTGGTCAATCAAATCACAGGGTTGAGTATGCAGGGACTTGATCCATAGGATATTTATCTAGGAAAATCCATGGATCATGCTCTAGCATAGAGGATCAAGGACACCTATGCAGATGCCAAGAAAGGGATGTGAGGCTACAAGGTATCTTCTATCTATAGTGGCGTAGTGTGCCTCACATGTCATTTGATTGTAGGGAAGTTAGTAAGAAAGAACTGACCTACCCAAGTCACCGACTTTGTAGTCGACCTCACAGGGAAGTGCTCAGAAGGCCTATAGATGAACTAGGTGAAGTACCTGGTGAATTAATTGGAGATAGACTACAGAGAAGCACAAGATCAAGGTTACAAATTCTATTTTAGTTGGATTTTGATCCTCATCAAATTCATCGCCCGAGAGATGTTGGAAGGTGTGAACTTCCTCGACATCGAGCCATTTGAGCCTTTGGCCACGAAGTTCAGTACACTTTGCTATTCCAACGATATGAACAAACAGTGGAAGTCAAATGTTGTTTTTCATACCTACTATGATCAGCTGAAGAGATCCATCCAGTACAAGCCTCATATGCCTTCGAACACTCTACACTGGTTCCAACCTTTGATGAAGTTCAACACAGATCGACATTTCATTTATATTACAACACACATCGATGAACATAAGAAACAACTTCAGTCCTACTACAAGATGATGGAGGAGGACCTGGAGGAGATTACTAAGGAATGGTCTATTGACCTTCTTATCCCTGCCAACCCTGTAGAGATATCTGGCATCGAAATCCCATAAAATGCACATGATACTCCCAGACCTAGCAGGACAAAGAAGATCGAAGAGGTCCAAGAATTAGACAATGCATCCATGAAGACTGCTTCCATATCACCAAAGCAAGGTGGTGATGGTGAAGAATTAGATGAAAAAAGAGTCGAACAAAAGCAAGGAGACAAGGTTGATCCCCTGAATAAGAGGAAATGTTCACCTCAGAAACCTTCTTCCTAGAAGAATTTGAAATCCTCCATGAATAAGATGTAGACTATCCTCACCTCCGATGACTTTGACTTCCTCATAGCATCCCTAAATGATGCTTCACTGGAAATAACAGAAAAACAAGAGGCCAAGCAGGAAGTAATGTAAGATAGGATTTAAATTGAACTCTGAGGGGTACAAAAGGTACTATAGTCTAGCTGCACAGTCCCCACTATGCCTCTGTCATTGGAAACACCAGATATGGGAGACGAGCCAACCCAACTCCACTGATTAGCTCATACAGTTGAAGCTCACCTTCGACGAGCACAAGAGGAAACAGAACAAGCCACCCAGGCTTTGACACAAGTAAAAGGAGTACTTCTAGAACAATGTTGAGCTGTAGAACAGGAAAATATTTCCACATATATGCTATGTTTCTCTTCTTTGTGCGATGTGTTGGTATACTTATATGTTATTTGCTAAGTGCTTGACATAGATAGATAGATATATCTATTTATACTTTGTGCTTATGATGAATCTGGATGCTATATCTGACCTCTGTGAACTTTCTTAGTGCTTGAATTTGCTAGATCCAATCTAATTCCTTATTCTAAGTGCTTAGATACATTAGATCTGGGTGAATGTTGCGATGCTCTGTTTTATCTGTGAAGTAGATATTGGTTAAATATTGATGAAGGTTTACTGCTGAGTGTTCTCTTAAATACTAGAATCACAGATCTGTGTCCCAGCTAAGGTTGTAGACATTTGAGTCCCGCAACCATCCCTTCCTCTACCTTGGGCGAGACTTCATCTGCTTTGCAGGTGTAACCAAAAGAGCCGGTAGTTAGGTTTTTTTTGGTGCGTTGTTGTAGCGCTGAACCCTGGGTATGAAACTGTGGTTGTTGTGAACCGAGGAAGAAGAATCTTTGTGAAGATATTCAACCTGAAACTGAGAAATATCCATGCGTAGATCTGTTTCCCTAGTGCGCAACATTCTGATTGACTTGTGAAGCTTTGTACCAAGAAAAGAGGTCAGATCTGAAGAAAAGAGGTAATATCTTTAAGTTTTATTTTCTGATAAAGGTAAGAATAGTGAAAATTTCTAGATCTGAAATCTTTTTACTCTGTAGAAGTAAGACAAGTGGAATTTTTTTTTTCTAAAGAATGGATCTACGTATGTTTGATAGATTCTATCCTAGCTTGAAAACTAGGGTACTGGTAGATGAAAGAAGGTTTGACATGAGTATATATAATAAGAATAGTGAAAGATATGTTATACCAATGCATAGAAAGAATATTTGGACTAACAAATGGATGTAGGATCCTAGATTTTTTTTTTGCAGGTTATCTCCTATGATCCTAGTGTGTAGTACAAAAAGAGCTAGGGATCAGTTAAAAGAAAGAGAGAGTTAACCCTCTGTTACATTTGCAGAAAACTGGGACATATTGCTAAGGAATTCCCTAGGAAAAGACCTAGTTGTCTTTGTTGTAAAGCTATGGACCATGAAGTATTGGATTTCCCTAGAATGATTGCTAAAGTTAAAAGAATGAATCTGAACCAAGAAAACCCTAAGGTAGAGCTAGAAACTAATATTATGGTAGAATCCCAGAAAGAATCAAAGAAAGTATTGTTACATATGAGAGAAACCCTGAATGACCATCGACATGTTAGATTATCAAATATCTTCAAAGAAAAAGAATGCATTGAATCAAGATTAGGAGACTTCGATGTTGAATGTGTTCTGGATCAAGAAACACAGGTGAATCTTATGACAGAAAGAACCTGGGAACTTTTAGGAAAGTCTGCTATGGTTCCTTCACTAGGAGGAATGGGATTATTCAGAGGAAAACTGACAACCCTATGTGGGAATCTCGCTCACATACCTATGGATGTCAATGGAACTTCGACAGAAAAATATTTTGAGATCATTAAATTTATTGAGGAAAATGCTCCATTTACCATGTTACTAGAAAGACCTTGGATTGAAAGGGATCAAGCCAGAAGGAAGGAAGAAGAAGAATTCTTAGAGCAGAAGAAGTAAGAGTTAAAATATTTTTTAACTAAAAGGATCACATACTTGATTGAAGAATAGGAGAACAGATCACAACTATTTCACAACAATGACGTAGATATCAAAGTTGGAAGGATAGTAGAGGACCCACAAAAGACTGAAATACCTATCCCAAATAATAAATAAGTATTACCCTTGAATCTTAGGAAATAATCTCAACATCGCGAAGTCACTATGTCAAAAGAAGATAAGAATCAAAATGGGAAAATGAACATCGAGACGAAGCTCACTGGAAAGAAGGCTAGAAAACTAAGTAAGAAGAGAGATAAGATCGAAAAGTTGTAGAAATATCCAGAAGGAACCTCGCAGAAGGAAAATTTTTAAAATTGGAGCATTGCCAGGATATCAGCACAGCGACACATGGAACTTTTCCATGGCAAAGCAATCTAGTTGCTGGGGACATTATAACTATTAGACTAATGCTTCAAATGGGTAGAAAGGAATTTATGACCAGACAACTTGCCATCAGACCATTGGGACCATGCCATAACGGAAATAACAGAGTTCAGGAAGGCTTCATACCCATTGCAAGCGACCATTTCTGAGTTACCTATTTATCTCGTCACACCATGCACCAAGAACACTTTTTCTAAACAAGAATTTGAGCCCACAGACTAAGTTGATATTTCATAGTGATCATCGCATTGTTTCCATCTATTCCATTATAGTGTCTAAGTTAATATGAACCTGATCTAGTTAATCCCAAGTGCATATGTCCGAGGATATCAACATAGTCAAAGAATATGTGTGAGAAGTACTCCTTGACCTGATGACTGAAAGAGTCATGTCAGAGAGAGGATTATCTATAGGTGTACAAGCTTCATCCACAAGAACAATGCAAGCATATATGTCGACTTCTCATGGAGCTGGACCATCCTGGCCATCAGATGAAAAGTGAACCAAGCACAAGGATGATCTCATGAATGCCAACTTGATCTCGACTATATTAACCACTTTCATACCACCTATGAGTGGCCCAGTAAATCGAGACAACATGCCTAGATATTTTGAGTACACCTTGGTCACTGCAAACCTCTCGAAGGGGATCCATGTAGTTCGAGTAGACCAAGACAAGATTGTAGTGTTGAAGTTCAATGCATTCAACATTGGCGACCGAAAACTATATAACATTCTTTCTCCACATAAGTACCTGACTAGAACGAAGGGGAAGAATTCAAAGATAATCCCCAGACGTGGACCCATAACCTCGTGTAGTCCATGCTTCTAAATGTCATGAAGATCCCACACTTTGGAAGACACCAGGAGGTGAATACGTGTGTCAAGTTGTAGCTTTGTTGTTACCATGGCGACTATTTGTGGCTAGACTGCCATATCATAGTTGATCTAATGCTGATCAATCAGATCACAGGGTTGAGTATGCAGGGACATGATCCACAAGATGTTTATCCAGGAAAAGCCATGGATCGCACTCTAGCACAGAGGATCAAGGAAACCTATGGAGATGTCGATAAGGGGACATGAGGCTACAAGGTAGCTTCTATCCAGAGTGGTGTAGTGCGCCTCTCCTATTAGTTGATTGTAGAGAAGTTAGTAAGAAAGAACTGATGTACCCAAGTCATTGACTTTGTAGTCGACCTCGCAGGGAAGTGCACGGAAGGCCTACATATGAACTGGGTGAAGTGCCTAGTGAATCAGTTGGAACTAGAGTGCAGAGAAGCACAAGATCAAGGTTACGAATTCAATTTTAGTTGGATTTTGATCCTTATCGCATTCATCACTTGGGAGATGTTTGAAGGTGAGAACTTACCCGACATCGATCCATTTGAGGTGTTGGCTACGAAGTTCAATTCACTTTGGTATTCCAATGATATGAACAAACAGTGGCCGTCAAATGATGTTTTTCATACCTACTATGATCAGCTAAAGAGAGCCATCCATTCTGAGCCTCGCATGATTCCGAACACTCTACACTAGTTTCGGCCTTTGATGAAGTTCAATGCAGATCGAAATTTCATTTATATTACAGTGCACGTCAATGAACATAAGTAACAACTTTATTCCTACTACAAGATGACAGAGGAGGACCTGGAGGAGATTACTAAGGAATGGTCCGCTGAACTCCTTATCCTCACCAACCCCATAGAGATATCCGACATCGACATCCCAAAAACTATGTAGGATACTGCTGGACCTAGAAGGACAAATAAGACCGAAGAGGTCCAAGGATTAGACAATGCATTTGTGAATATCGCTTCCATATCACCAGAGCAAGGCTATGATGACGAAGAATTAGATGAAAAAGGAGTAAAAAAGAAGCAAGGAGATGAAGTTGATCTCTTGAAGAAGAGGAAGGGTTTGCCTCAGAAACCTTCTTCCTGGAAGAAATCGAAAGCCTCCATGACCAAGATGAAGAATGTCCTCACCTCTGATGACTATGACTTCCTCATAGCAGCCTTGAATGATGCTTTGCTGTAAATAGAAGAAAAACAAGAGGCCAAGCAGGAAGCAATGTATGATAGGATTGAAATCGAACTCCAAGGGGTACAAAAGGTACTACAGTCCAGCCACACAGTCCCCACTGTGCCTCTACCATTGGGAACACCAGATATAGGAGATGAGCCAACCCAACTCCACCAATTAGCTTATGCAGTCGAAGCTCACCTTCGATGAGCACAAGAGGAAATAGAACAAGCCACCTAGGCTTTGACGCAACTAAAAGGAGTACTTGTAGAACAACGCTGAGCTACAAAACAGGAAAAGATTTCCCTCCAAGCGAAGTTCGACGAAGAAAAAACATAGATACAACAAGGAAAAGAACAGTTGCTCACCGAGAAACATGAAGTAAAGGAAGTAGTCAACGTATCACTTCTCTCTATGACAGTCATAGAAATAAAGGTAGAAGATCGAGTTACATAGTAAGTAGAGAAGATTGAAGAAGTGATCCAACAACTACAACAATGCATCGTATACTTATAACTACGCGCAGTGCCCGAGACCCCACAGGATGTGAAGGACCAAAGAGAAGAAACTGCCAGGAGTGTAGTTGAGAGACTAAAGTCCCTTGCTATGGAATACAAGTAGTTGATTGATCAAAGTTCCCTGACATACGAGTGACTCACTGAGATTCCAGAATTAAGAGAACTGGAGTCGCAGCTCCAAGAGGAGAAGTATCAAGCTGAAACAATCCAAGCATAGTTGAAGCTCCTGTCAGCTGTGGAAATAATGAAGAGATCTCAAGAGAAATGCACCACCTAGTAGCAGATTCACACTATTCAGAGAAGAGTTATGGAAGTAACTCAGAGACTCCAACATGTTCAAGATAAGGCCTACCAATTGTTCACAGAATTTGATGGCCAAGGAGCAGAACTAGAGCAGGTTGTTAATGCAGCTGAACAACGCCTGGAAGGACCTGTGATGCAGTCATCCAAGAGTTTGTTGAACAAGAGGTCATAGCACATCAACAAGTCAAAGCAGCTGGAGCCAATATTGAGGCTTTCAAAGAAGAACTTCCTACATTAGAGTGACTCGAGATGAGTCACAGGTGAGTGTTGGGGGCCTATTGGCCCTTAACCAAGTTTTGAGAGATCCTTGGTCAATTTTGACCATTTTGGACTTCAACAATCTTTCGAAGGCGGAGCACAAGACGAAGCAAAGATCATGGGATATCGACCCCTTTTTGGGTCCTTTTTGGGATTTGGGAATATGTAACAGGTATGGGAATGTCAGCCCATGGGTTTACCCATGCTTAGGCCTATTTTGTAATATATAAATAGATGTCTAGGCAATATAAGGAAGATATAGGGGAAGAGGCTTCTATGTGATGTTGTGCTAAGTCCAAGTGTGGCTTACAAATTCTTTGTACATATTGTGAGAGACTTGCAGAGCTAAGTGCAAGTGGTTGTAACAGACTATGAAGGGATTTGTGTTGTAATGCAAGGAAGGAGGATCTAGCGAGGTACGTAGATCTCCTGTCCTATGCGGAGTAAGGCTTCTATGGCTCTATGCATGTATCTAATTGAAGAAGCTAATAAAGAAGAAGAGTTGGTGGACATAGCCCTAGGGTGGGGGTGAACCACGTATATGCTGTGTTTCTCTACTTTGTGCGATGTGTTGGTATAATTATGTGTTATCTTCTTAGTGCTTGACATAGATAGATAAATAGATAGTTATGTTTATACTTTGTGATTATGATGAATCTGGATGCTAGATATGACCTTTGTGAGCTTTCTTAGTGCTTGAATATGCTAGATATGATCTAATTCCTTATGGTAAGTGCTTAGATACATTAGATCTAGGTGAATGTTGCGATGCTTTATTTTATCTGCAGAGTAGATATTGGTTAAATATTGATGAAGGTTTACTGTTGAGTTCTCTGTTAAATACTAGAATCACAGATATGTGTCCCAACTAAGGTTGCATACATCTGAGTCCTACAACCAACCCTTCCTCTACCTCGGGTGAGACTTCATTTGCTTCACAGGTGTCGCCGAAAGGGCCAACATTTAGGGTTTTGTTGGTGCACTGTTGTAGCATTGAACCCTGGGTCTGAAACTGTGATTGCTAGGAACTGAGGAAGAAGAAGCTTTGAGAAGAGATTCGACCTAAAACTAAGAAATATCTAAGCGTAGATCTGTTGCCCTAGTGTGCAACATTTTTCTTGAATTGTGAAGCTATGAGCCAAGAAAAGAGGTCATATCTGAAGAAAAGAGGTAAGATCTGCAAGCTTTGTGCTCTGATAAAGGTAAGAATAGTGAAAATTTCTAGATCTGAAAGCTTTGTGCTCTGTAGAAGTAAGACAAGTGGAAAATTTTGTTTCTAAAGCATGGATCTAGGTATGTTTGATAGATTCTGTCCTAGCTCAAAAAATAGGTTAATGGTAGATGAAAGAAGGTTTGACATGAGTATATCTAATAATAATAGTGGAAGATATGTTATACCAATGCATAGAAAGAATATTTGGACTAACAAATGGATGTAGGATCCTAGAAAGAATTTTTTTAAGGTTAGCTCCTACGATCCTAGCGGGAAGTACAAAAAGGGTTGGGGATCAGTTAAAAGAAAGAGAGGATTAACCCTCTATTACAGTTACAAAAAACCATGACATCTTGCTAAGGAATTCTCTAGGAGAAGACCTAGTTGTCTTTGTTGTAAAGCTATGGACCATGAAGTATTGGATTGACCTAGAATGATTGCTAAAGTTGAAAGAATGAATCTGAACCAAGAAAACCCTATGGCAGATCCATAAACTAATATTATGTTAGAATCCTAGAAAGAATCAGAGAAGGTGTTGATATAGATGAGAGAAACCCTGAATGACCATCGACATGTCATATTATCAAAGATATTCAAAGAAAAAGAATGCATTGAAGCAAGATTAGGAGACGTCGACGTTGACTGTGTTCTAGATGAATAAACATTGGTGAATGTTATGATAGAAAGAACCTGGAAAATTTTAGGAAATCCTGCTATGGTTCCTTCACTGGGAGGAATAGGAGTATTCAGACAAAAACTGATAATCCTGTGTGGGAAGCTCGCTCAGATACCTATGAATGTGAATGGAACTTCGACAAAAGAAGATTTTGAGATCATTAAATTTATTGAGGACAATGCTCCATTTACCATGTTACTAGGAAGACCTTGGATTGGAAGGGATCAAGCTAGAAGGAAGGAAGAAGAATTCTTAGACAAGAAGAAGCAAGAGTTAAAAGATTTTATAACTTAAAGGATCGCATATTTGAGTGAAGAATCGGAGAACAGATCACATCTATTTCACAACAACGATGTAGATATCAAATTTGAAAGAACACTAGAGGACCCACAGAAGACTGAAATACCTATCCCGGATAACAAAGAAGTATTACTCTTGAATCTTAGGAAAGAATCTCAACAACGTGAAGTCACTATGTCAAAAGAAGATAAGAATCAGAATGGGAAAAGGAATATTGAGATGAATCTCACTGGAAAGAAGGCTAGAAAACTAAGTAAGAAGAAAGCTAAGATCGAAAAGTTGCACAAAGATCCAGAAGGAACCTCATAGAAGGAAAATTTGCAAAATTGGAGCTTTGTTGGGATATCAGTACAACGACACATGGCACTTCACCATGGCAAAGAAATATATCCATTGGGTACATTATAACTATTAGACCAACGCTCAGAACGGGTAGAAAGATATTTATGATGAGACAAATCACCATAAGACCGTTGGGAACACACCATAATGGATAGAATAGAGTTCAGGAAGGCTTCATACCTATTGCGAGCGACCCATTGGTGAGTTACCTATTTATCCCATCACACCATGCATCGAGAACACTTTTTATAAAAAAGAATTTGAGCCCGCAGACTAAGTTGATCTTGCATAGTTATCATTGCATTGTTTCCCTCTATTCCATTGCAGTGTCTAATTTAATTTGAACCCGATCTAGTTAATCTTGAGTGTGTATATCCGAGGAGCTCAACATAGTCGAAGAATATATGACATAAGTACTCCTCGACCTGATGACTAAAAGAGTCATGTTGGAGAGAGGATTATCTATAGGTGTACAAGCTTCATCCACAAGAACAATGCAAGCATATCTGTCGACTGCTCATGAAGCCAGACCATCCTGACCATCAGATGAAAAGTGAACCAAGCACAGGGATGATCTCGCGAATGCAAAATTGATCCTGACTATATTATTCACCTACATACCACCTTTGAGTGGTGTAGTAAATCAAGATAGTGTGCCTAGAGATTTTGAGTACACCTTGGTCACTGCGAATCTCCCGAAGGGGATCCGCGCAGTTTGAGTAGACCAAGACAAGATTGCAGCGTTTAAGTTTAGTGACTTCAACTTCAGAGACCGACAAGTCTATAACATGCTCTCCCCACATAAGTACCTGACTAGAATGAAGGAGAAGAATTCAAAGATAATCCCCCAGACGTGGACCCATAACCTCGCGCAGATGACCCTGCTGGACGTCATGAAGATCCCACACTTCAGAAGACACCAGGAGGTGAATGCCTATGTCAAGTTGCTTCTTTCTTGTTACAATGGAGGCTATTTGTACCTAGACCACCATATCACAGTTGATATGAAACTAATCAATCAAATCACAGGGTTGAGTATGCAAGGACCTGATCCACATGATTTTAATCCAGGAAAATCCATGGATCGCGCTTTAGCACAGATGATCAAGGACACATACAGCTATGTCGAGAAGGGGACACGAGGATACAAGGTAGCTTCTATCTAGAGTGGCAGAGTGTGCTTCGCCTATCAGTTTATTGCATGGATGTTAGTAAGAAATAATCGACCTACCCAAGTCACCGTCTTTGTAGACGAGCTCGCAAGGAAGTGCACAGAAGGCCTACAGATGAACTAGGTGAAGTACTTGGTGAATTAGTTGGAACTAGATTGTAGAGATGCACAAGATCAAGCTTACGAATTCCATTTTATTTGGCTTTTGATCCTTATCGCATTCATTGCCTGGGAGATGCCGAAAGGTGAGAACTTCCCCGACATCGAGCCATTTGAGCCGTTGGCGACGAAATTAAATACACTTTGGTATTCCAACGATATGAACAAATAGTGGTAGTCAAATGCTATTTTTCATACCTACTACAATCAGATGAAGAGAGCCATCCAACCTGAGCCTTGCATGAATCTGAACACTCTACACCTGTTCTGACCTTTGATGAAGTTCAGTGCAGATCAACATTTCATTTTTATTATAGTGCACATTGATGAACATAAAAAATAACTTCATTCCTAGTACAAGCTGATGGAGGAGGACCTGGAGGAGATTACTAAGGAATGGTCCATTGACCTCCTTATCCCCGCCAACCCCGCAGAGATATCTGACATCGACAACCCAAAAAAATCATAGGATACACTCGGACCTAGTAGGACAAAGAATACTATTATTGGACTAATCGATAGGTGCAGACACTAACAGATCTCCCTAGATCCACCTATATCTAGAACAAAATAGGACAGGACATGAATCTTTCCCTAAGTTTTGACTACTGAATTGACTAGGAGGAATGAACAAGTAACATACCTTATTACCACTTCCTAAGGTCTTTGTTGCTCCCGTTTTTCTCCAGTGCTCTCATGAAGTCAAGACCAAGACAACACAAACCAACCAAAGTGAAGATAGCACAATATATTCAACAGTCAACCTATGTGTATGATCAAGGAATTACACAATAAAGTGGAAATAGATTTATGGGAAAGGGACATGCCACTGTATCATATTAATGGAAAGTAAAGATTACAACCTAAGCCTTGATGTCGCAAAATTCCTTTCGATGGCTCTTGGATCTGACACACACACTTTCTCAATCCTTGCATGAAGAAGATCAAATCCTCTTGATAGACTTGCTGGAGTCTCCAAGCTGTTGTTCAATGCTAAGTCCTTCACACAATTCTTTCACCAATTCTCCAATGAATCTTGCTTAACCATTTCCATGATAATTCCCTCAATATATAGGAGAGAATGAATTAGTTACTTGGATAAGAATGATCCCAAAATATCAGAGAATCCAGTACTAGGATAACCATTCAAATGCCAACCCATCCTTCTAGAAGATTCCCTTCTAGAAACATCGAGAATTCATCTTTTTCCATGCTTTAGGAAGATTTCGCACCCTAGATGTTCAAAAAAGTGTGAGAAGTTTGCACCCTATCTTAAGGCAGCCTGCGAGAATCAGGCATTCTCGCACCCAAATGTACTAGTAGCCTGCGAACCTTCTTCAAAAATGAGTTTTCTGGGAAGAGATGAAAGTAACATTTCTCAGGAGAAGTTCTTATGAAGAGCCTGAGTACACCATTATCAATACATCATCATTATGACCAAAATCATGGGTAATGGAATGCCCCCCAAAGTATGAGGTTGGAACCAGTGACAGCTAAAAGACTTTGTAAGCTGCATGTGTGTGTCAGAAACCAGGAGCACACCTAATCGAAAACCTGTGAACAACCAAGTATCTGCAGAATATCATATATACCAATTCTGAGGTAGGAATTCCCATACTCAGATCATAGACTAATGACATTATAGACATAGGTCATGGCCACCAATCATACATTGTGGATCCATGCCATCAAAATATAGCATAGCCACCAGGAATACACTGTGGATCTATGTGAGAGATTTCAAATTAAGACGACATAGCCATGAGACATACATAGTGGATCTATGTGTCACAAATTATACATACTCCATCGCAACCTGGACCAAAGAGATGATATATAGGGTCTTCAATCTCGTCGCCCAAAGTATGAATCTAACCATGTGATTAAATGTGTTGAAGTCAAACATGGCAGAAACCACTTGATTATCGGTCATTGATGAAACTGTTAACAAGTGCGAGGGAAATCACCATTTATGTTAATGAATCCCAAGGTACACTAGTACAATCCATCGAGTGCGAATAAATGAGTTGAAGTCGAACATCCGATGGAATCTTTCGATCAGGGGTCAATGATGTAACCCACTGTCGGAAGCAAGGAAACCTACCATTGAGGCATGCAAGCTCCAAGGTACCAAAAAATTTCTAAGTCTTGATTCTGGATAATGAGCTGAAGTCGACGGAACAAAAATCGTCACAGGAGGGCCTTGATGTATCCCCCATCAATGACACGAAATGAGTAATAGATTTTGAAGGTGAAACAGAGTATGATGTGAATTGGACTAGACACAGGGAAGGCTGACACGGAGAGAATGGATAACTGCAGATGGTCGACTCAATATAGGTTTCAGATGGACTTCTCTTGAACATATGAACGACACGACCAATGATTTGGAAGCATTGACTCAAAGATGACATAGGGAATGACCTTCTATCACATCGAATGAGAGACAAATGGATTTCCCAAACTGGCTTCAAATGATGAATAAGGAGTGTCATGTTCAAGAGCGACACTTACTGCCAATCAATATGAAGATGAAAACATATCCCTTTCCCAAATTTTCCCCCACCATTTATAGCGAGTACCTCTTTATTTTTACATAAGCTTGAGGAGGATAACATATGCTTGTTGATGTAATCTCATCCTTCGGATGAGTCCCTCAGAGTATGTTTAACGAACCCTAAGAAGGAGTGGTTCGTTCCCATTATGGGTCTATCAATATTTGTTTAACGAGTCCAGAGATAGAAAACTTGAAAGTTTTTCATGATTATAGAGTTTGGAAAAACAATTAAAAGAGAACTCTCTCAGTTCCTTTTTTGTAAAATAGTCTGGATGAGACCGAAAAAGATATAAATTATCGCTCACCAGACACTTACTTCAGATACTTTATCGAGTGTGAAAGTAGCAAGGTCTCTCGGCTATCTTTTCATGTTTAGAGAGTCTGAAAAGAGATTAAAGAGAACTCCAGGGGGGTTCCTTTTTCATATAACCTTGTTGAGCCCGAAAAATTGATAAAAGTATGCTCAATCACGTTCTCATGTATTTACAAGCGCAAGAATGGACAAAGACCATGCTCAAGGTTTTATACAAAAACCATAAAAAAAAATAAAAAACACATGATGTCAAAGAAAAACATGTCTGTATCCTTGTATTTGACCATCAAAGTTGTTACACCTGCAAAAGTTATACTTAAAAAGACATTAGGGAATAGGGTTTAATAGATATATAATCATAAAAAACCAAATGACATAGTAAAAGTAAATAAAAAGGAGTAAATACTCTTTTTACCACATCATTTTTACTTTTCCACTATTTGAGCTCAAAAACCCCTCTTTTACCCTCAAAGTTCGACGTCAGATTGCGGGAGTTACGAACATCCATTCAGTGAGCTGTCAACGACAGTGAGGTAGGCTCTTTGTCCTTAACATTTTCATTTTTTAATTTTGTAATTTCATTGGTTAAAATTCATTTTTGGGTTGATTTTGCAAGCCCTACTTGCACGCTGCCATTCTCGCAGGCAGGCTACACAGGACCTGCGAGAATGGGGAATTATTGTAGGTAAGCCTAAGGAATCCTACGAGGTTCTCGCACTGTGAACACAGGTCACCTGCGAGAACCGCAAAGATCAAATTTTTTTTAAAAATTTACCCAATGAACAAGAACCAAATCATGAAAAAAAGTTGCTAATCTTCTTGTTGTGCCTCTTATGTAGATAATTGGCCATCAAAATGGTGCTTGAATGGTGTGAAAGGGAGCATGAAGAAGACAATGCAATGGCCGAAAATCATCCACCTACTATTGTTTCTTTAAGATATTGTGGCCTCCTGAAGTACTTTCGTATTCCGGGTATGAGGGCCCAAGTCAGGTTGTTAGAGTACCTGGTGCGTATGTGGGACCCTGATCAACAGGTATTTCATGTGGGGGTCCACACACTATCCTTAGACATTGAGGACATTTACTTTTTGACTAGATTTTCACGGCGGGGGTACTATGTGAGCCTGACTGGTAGCAGAGGTGGTGGGTTGCAGATGAGTGAGTACTGTCATTTACACTGCGTTCCCGAGGCTGAGAGAAAGAAAGGTTTTGGTAGCTATCTGGGGGGTATGAGACTTGACCCTACGTACTCTCCTATTCACCATAGCTCAAATGGCTGGGAGTTCTACTCCTCACATGGCATTACAGAGTTAATTCTAGTATGCTATTGAGTGTACTGAACCTCGGGTGTTCCACTGGGCAGATGTTGTGCTTCGTAGTATAAAAAAGCAGTTGACCAAATGCAGACGAGGTGACCTGAATAAATTCAAGTATGGATTTTTGTTGGTGTCCTTCTTCCTTGAGAGGGTCCCATTACTGAGGCTGTAGGTTGAGTGGATTATACCGGCTCCCATGGATCCAAGGATGCTGAGATGGTGTCGGCTCATGGCTTGGCATGTAGCAGGACCGAGCATCAAGTATGATGATACTTTCTTTGACTGGCTTCAACCATAGATGTTGATGGTTGATGACTATGCTTATGCCGTGTTGGATTTTCGAGGAGATCCAGACTTAGTACTGCCCGAGGATGCTCAGTGGGGGGACCTTGGTAAGAAGTACACACATTTTTTCCTTTTTAAATGTTTTTGTTTTATATGTTCATCCAAAGACTAATACAAAATCGTTTGTTGATAACACAGATGTTGGACCTTACCGACCTCCTGGTACTTCTCCCATTCAACGGCGAGGAGAGGTAGTGACAACACCACAATATGCTAAGGATTATCAAGTGGTGGAACAAAATTTGGAGGGCTTGACCGTAGATATTCCAGACATGACTCTAGAAGAGGTTCCATGACGCGATCAACATCATACTGTAGGAGTATCAACATCTATGAGTCAACTGCTCCGTAGGGTTGCTTGAGCAGTTGTGTGTTACCATGAACGTCATCCATGATGTCACTTTGTAGAAGCTATGAGCTTTATATTTTGACATTTTGGTCTTTGGACAATCTTTTTGTAAAAAACTCTTTTGATCGTTATATATACAGACGACTTCTACCGGTTTACCTTATATTGTGTGCATATTGATGTGATTGATTTATAAATGATTCAAATGTTTTTCCAATACATAATTATCCCATGCATCTGTTAATGTATTTAGACATCTAGGAATATGTTGATATTCAATGTGATCAAAATAACGTTCCAAGAGGTGAATTTGCAAATATACCCGTAACAAAGTAGGACTTTGAATAACATAGATATTACTTAACTGTAGTACTACAAGCTGTGAATCAAGTCACACAACCAAATGACGAATTCTAAGCAAGATAGCATCAACCAATAATTCAATAATGACGCTATACTCTGCAATGTTGTTGGTCGCACGACTAAGGCACACACCTCGTAAGGAGACACATTTGTTTGTAGGGGTGTAAATTTCCCATGCAGAGGAAGCAAGGTTCTGAGTACTATGGCTAGCGCCATCAGCGAAGCCAATATAGGGTAGTGAAGACTCCGACATCTGGAAATCAAACACGACGTCACATAAGGGTAGAGACTAGATAACGACAAAAAGAAAACTATAGTAACACACAAGAAGTATGATACAATACAAATACAAGTACTTGTGCATAGATGATTTTATGCATAGTACTTCTTCAAGTACAACCCATTCCTGGGTTCACTCAAAGGGATACCATCGTAATCTACCAACTCATAAGCTCCTTTTTCCAAAACTCGTCGAACGATATAAGGACCTCGCCACATGGGTTCGAATTTCCCAGATCCTAACATATCTCGATCTTGTTCATATAGAAGAACAAGATCACCTTCGAAAAAAATGCGAGGCTTGACATGCTTGTCGTATTGGGCCTTGACACACTTTTTCTAAGATTCTATGACTAGTGTGGCATCACGTCAAGTTTCATCTAATCGCATAAGATACAATAGACGTTCTTCCTCAGCAAAAGTGTTGGGTAGGAGTTCAACAACTAGTTTTAAAGAGGGTATCTCACATTCGATAGGGAGAATGGCTTCCACACCATAGACTAACAGAAAAGGTGTAAACCCAGTAGCGGACTTGACGGATGTCTGGTACGCCCACAATGCCGAAAACAACATTATGTGCCAACTTGTTTTATGAATTCCTATCATTCATCGAATCATAGTTATGAGAACTTTGTTAATCGCTTTGACTTGGTTGTTGGCTTGTGGATAATAGGGCGTTGAGTTATCATGGCAAAGACCCAACTTTTCAGTAAGTTTGGACATCATAAAATTCCTAAAGTGGCTACCGTGATCAATGACGATAGTTTGGGGAACACCAAAATGAGCTATGACATGATTAAAAAGAAATAATGTTGCAGTCTTTCTAGTGTTGTCAAATGTCGGCATCGCCTCGACCCATTTCATAAAGTAATCAATGGCTACAATGATGTAACCATGCCCCCTAACCGAGTGAGGGTGACATGTCATGAAATCGATTCCCCATTTCACAAAGGGACCAACTGAGACCACAGGGTGAAGAGGAGAAGGATGTGACCGAATTTTCTGATTATAGGTCTGGCAGGCATGGCATTTCTGAATGGAAATAATGCAGTCGTTAAACAAAGAAGGCCAAAAATACCCTGCACGTAAGATCTTATGAGCAGTAGCATACCCAGACATATGACCACCACATGCTCCAGAATGACAGTCATTCATAGCTTTCTCAGCTTAATCGAATGTTAGACAACGTTGAAAAATAGAGTCAATCACCCGACGATAAAGAGTATCCATGAGGATAATGTATTGATGAGCTTGATAGCGTATTCGACGTCATTCAATATTGGATAAATTTGGTCGAAAACTCTGGGTTTGGAGATATATAATGATATCCCCATACCAAATATCATCAGTGCTAATAAGGAAAAGAGATTCATCGGGTAATGAATCAACTGCTACATTTTCCATTGCAGAATGGGGAAAATCGCATATCAACTCAGCAAAGACTAAGGACTTCTTAGACTTGGCACGTTCAAATTCCAAGTCAAACTCCTAGAGTATCACAATCCATTTGGAGTATTTTCCCCCTAGAAATTGACATGTCAGAATGTGTTGCATAGGGTTGCAATGGGAAATCACCGTAGTTTTGCGTGAGAGGATATAGTGCCAGAAGCGTTGGACGGCTTGAATAGAAGCCAAGGCCAGTTTTTCGACATGTTGATACTTGATTTCAGTCAGCATGAGACTACGACTCGAGTAGTAAATAACATGTTCGTCGTGAGCATCATCCTCTTGGATGAGAACCATGCCAATGGTATACTCCGAGGAAGCAAGATAAAGAAAATAATCGTGACTGTAATTGGGGGGAAAGAGAAGCAGAGCTCACGTTAGGGACAAATTCAAAGCTTCAAAAGCATTGTTGGCAATGGTATCCCAGATGAACTCAAAATCCTTCTTTAATAGATGCGTAAATCCATGAGTTATCTCGGCGTAATTTGGGATAAAACGACGAAGAAAGTTTGCTTTCCCTTGCAAACTTTGCAACTGGCACAGTGTAGAAGGAGGAGGGAGATTAAGGATCACCTCAACCTTCAAAGGATCCACTGGGATCCCTTGATGCGAAATGATAAAACCTAGAAGACGACCAGATTCCACATAGAAAACACACTTATGAGGATTTAAATGGATCCGGTAGAACTGATAGCGAACGAAAATAGCCCGGAGGTGGGTTGGGTGATCAACTCTGCACATAGAATGAGTGGGTAAATCATCCAAATAGGGTTGAATGATGTGCTTGATATCATGAATAGCATAAGAAATAGTGCATTGAAAAGTTGCTCCAGTGTTCTTAAGACAAAAAGGAAGTTTTTGATAGGAAAAAGTACCCCAAGGACAAATAAAAGCAGTCTTATGTTGATCCTCAGGAACAATGTTGATTTGATTATAGCCGAAGAAACCATCCATGAGAGAGAAGATTTCACTTCCGGCGTAGTCATCGACAATTTGATCGACAAAAGGGGTAGGAAAGTTGTCTTTTGGACAAGCTTCATTGATATCCCTATAATCAACACAAACATGAATCATACCTTGTTTCTTGTCAATCAGGACAAGATTGGAAACCCAGTCTGTGAGAGCCACCGGATAAATAAAGCCGACTTTTAGAAGTTTCTCGACTTCAAGCTTGATAGTAGCTGCTTTACGGGGCTGAACTGGATGAAGACATTGCCAGATAGGTTTAGCGTCAGGATATGTCTTTGTCTCATGTATCACAATCTCAGGGTCTATACCCGACATTTCTTCGTAGCTCCAGGCGAATATGTCACGAAACTCTTTGAACAAGGACGTATAGGTGACTATTTCGTCAGGGGAACATGAAGCCGCAATATGGACATTTTCAATGATAATAGGTTTGATGGCTATGTCAATGGGAATCGTGGGAGAGATATTACTTAAGTTCCCTTCAACAAACACATCATGTGTAGACTCAGGAACGGTCGACGGTGTTGAAATCCATTGGTAGTTCTCAAGAGTATGTTGCTCCAGAAAAAGGATGGAATGATGATGCCCATCGTCCCAAGGGGTGTCCTCCATGACGGACATGATCATCTCATTAGTCGAAAAAATAACACGAAAAGGATCGGGAGACAACTCATCAAGAGAGGGGGTAGAAAGTGTTGAAGATTGAATGGCCTGATAGGCATATTCAACTAGACTTAACTGCATTGCGTTGCCGAAACGAAGATGATCTCCAGGGTCAGGGACTATCTAGGGGTCGTGAGACATAGGAAGTTCATGAGGTAAGGTGGAGATCATATTGATGGAAGCAACAGACGAGCGTGGAACATCGGGCGATGGAATGGGGAAAGTACCCATTAATGAGGAGTCCTTTAGAAGGCCTACACCAACGTTCTCATAACCCGACGGGGTTTTAGCAATAAACGGTACATTTCCCATACGGGTATCAGAATTGAAGAAGGCAAGTTGGTCGACGGTAACAACCTTTCCTTGATGAGGGAAACGTACTACATGGAAAAGTGTCGACACAACGACGTGCATGGAATCGATCCAGCTGCGCCCAAGAAAAATGTTATAATCAAGGGGAGCATCAAAAACTTCCACTTCGACTTGGACTGTTTTTCCTTCTAACGTGATGGGCCATCAAGGAAGAACACCGTAGGGATTAAAACCAGATCCATTGAAGGCTTTAAGAGTTTTTTTTTATTTATTCAAAGAAGGAGAGCCAATGGATTTCCAGCAAGCAAAAGACATGACACACGTTGAGGCACCCTCATCAATAACGGTTCGGAAAATGTTCTTTTTAGAGACAACAACTTGTATTTGGAACGCGAGTTGAGGGGGTAACCTTGGAATGTGATCGTCCAAGTCAAAGACTATTAAATTCGTATCCGTTGGGTCAATTCCACCAATAGATTTCAACAGTGCCTTCCGTTGTGCGGGACAAGTTTGAAGGACTTCAAGGGCCGACATCGCAGAAGGTGCTTGGGCCAGATCTTCAACAATGCTATAGTTCTGGGCCACATGAGCATGAGGATTGAAAGCCGATTTATGAACGACACCCTTTGGGGGGGGGTCACAGAACTGTGTCGAGGCTCGGTCGTTCGAGATGAAGAGGACCGTTGGTAGGTGGAGTCGTGGGAGAGGGTTGTACCAAAGAAGGGGGTAAATAATCAACCTTCTCCTTAGAGGGAGAATAATCTTTGGCTCAAGTAGTGAGTGCAATGTTGTTTTGCTTAGAATCACCAGTACACATAAAAACATATGATGTGGTAGAAGATGAGGGTTGGTCATGGATGACCAACTAAGCCTGTTGTTGAGATGGGAAGGGTTGGGACAAGATGGCTGGTGCAGGTGGTTTCAGAGCTCCCTGAAGGAACTTAGTGACCTCGGCACATCGTGGAAAATCCTTCGTGTAGTGATCATCACCACAGATAAGGAAAGGGTATTGTGGTTTGCGCTTATCCCGATCGTCAACAGGGGTAGGTTTAGTTTTCTCTGCTTGAGGATTATTTTTTCCCTCCTTATTCTTACCTCTCCCCTTTTTAGATTTGTTTTTATTAGCTGGGGTATATTGGATGGCATTTACCTCAGAAGTCTTGTTGGTGGGAGTGGCAGGAGATGGAGCATTTTGAAAATTAGAAGAAGCAAATTTAGGGTTTGTGCCTGAAACAAAATGGGATTGGGCTTGGGTAGTACCAATCACACCGTCAGCCGCATGCGAGGCAGCTGGAGTAGTTGAAGTGCTGGAAGTATTAGGACAAGGTAATTCAGGTAGTAAATTGTAAAGGGCTCCCGTTTGTGAATAAACAAGGTCAATATATTGAGCACGACTTATAGCCTACTCTTCCATGACTACGCCACCCATGGCAATGTCTTTATCGATTTCATTCACAAATGATTTTGTAAACCATTCTGCCAGTAACTGATCGGGGATCTCAAGTTTAATGAGACAACGTCTCCTTCACCACTCATGGATGTGATCAGAGATATGAGTGCCTTTATTCTGTTTGAAGGAAGTTAAAATATTGGTCCCCGTATCATAATGGATTGGTAACTGGTAATGCATAAGGAAATCCATAGCTAGGGTGTTGAAATAAGAGAAGAAACCTCATGGCAATTCGATATACCACTTTGTAGCAGAACCTATAAGGGTTCGTTGAAAAATACGTAAATGAATAGAGTCATCCATCAATGAGTTGGATGAACACCATAGGTGAAAATTCATAACGTGATTATTTGGGTCCTCTCCCACTTTGCTGTCGAATTTAGGAATGTCCGATGGAAGCTTGGCTAGTATAACAAGCCATTGGGGAGAGTGACGAATAGGATCATTTAAAATCCTTGACAAATCTAGAAGATCCAAAGTGGCGAGAAAGGGTAACTGTCGATTCACCTATGGGTACTGGTGGCTTTGGGGAGGAAGCCCAGTCAGAAAACTATTAGGACCATATGCAGTCTGCATATAATGTGAATATCCATGCATATTCGGTGGCGGCTGGACAGGATAGTAGCTCATCAGATTATACCCTGGAACAGGGGCTTGAGTTTGAGCAGTCGTCCCCCAAATGGGATTAAACGAACCTGGATATGGTTGGCCCATGCTAGGGGGTGTTACTAACGCAGCTGGAAACTGCTGCCCCCCAGTCGATTGAGAAGGATTTTGTATCAACTGATTCCAATACTGAGCCAAGGACAGAGGTATGTTTTTCCCATAAGGTGGAGTGGGTCCTCCTATCGAAGGTGGTGTTCCAATTGGGTTTTGCCAACTGAGAGGGGGTTGAGTTATACTACCTTGATGAGATTGTCCACTAAATAAAAACTGATAAGTTGGAGTGAATGAAGGAATAGCACCTCTAGGATTAGGATTGCCAGTAGAAGATGAAGAAGGTCCTCCAAAAGGAAATTGAGGGAGTGTTGGGACAAAACCGGGAAGAAAGTGCCCAGAAGAAGAAGGACCACTAGGAGAGCCAGATGGTGTTTGCACAGTAGTAGGAATGGAAGCATTCAATGCACGTTATCTAGGTGGTAGTGTCAGAGTGACATTAGGCATTCGCGGTGTGTTGATGGGAGCAAGACTAATCGCAGTAAACCCGGGTGGAACACTCGTAGTAGCTATAAGATGGGCCATTTTGACAGGGATGGTAAAGTGATAAGACGTAGACAACGGTATTGTCTCTGGACTAGAGATTTCGGAAATCACAGGTGAACCTGGACCAAAAAGGTCTCATCGGAAAATGCCTGTAGACCAAAAAAGATCTTAGCCTTCTATGCCTAGAAAGGGTCCAACTGGTGATCCAGAAGATGTAACAACTAATTCTCCGGAAGAATTCAGTCGCATAAATGGTCGCACGGAATCAGGGTAACGTCGAAAGTCCTCTCGAGTATTAGTAATTCGAAAACATTCCAGAGAGTCAGTTCATTCCACTTGTGGTGTAGTGATGACTGTGACTTCACCTTGCCGAGGAGATCCCTCAGGTGTACTTGTAGGCAAGGGTTGAGAACCTTCCATATGCTCTGGAGATAAACCCTACATTCTACGTGAACGACGTGGAGGAGCTATTGTAAACGAGTGACAAACTTCATGAAGAAAATCCTATGGTCAACTTCGAGAAACAAACAACACGTGCTAGTAAACAAAATCTAGGAAGCAACACCAAACAAACCGGACCTTCTAATTTCGAAGCCACTAGTTGGTGATAAAATCTAATGTCGCAACAACGAGATGAGAAGGGGAGGGGCTAGGGTGGAAAAGTTACACTGATGACCTTCTTAACGGACTTACACCCTGGTGCAAGATCCCACACATAATCGTGGGTATACCCTCCAAAGAGCCCGAGTGAGTTTGGTCAACGTCAATTCCAGGTACCGTGAAGACTTTCCCCTCCACAGTCACCTCGGATAAGAACCTAGAAATATAGGCCACTAAGGTCACCACCAACAACAATAAAGCCTGGGGGGACAGTCGACAGTCCGATCCACACGCAATGTTAGGGTATCTAGCCCGAAATAAACTCAAAAGGATTCCACTCATCATTGTGGGTATACCTCCGAGTGATCCCTATAATACGTGCAATCTCTACACTGATATCAACAAAGAAGGGTGAGTAACTCTGTCAATATCAATGCGACCTCCTGCTTGACCCTTGTGTGAGAAGGGCTTCCCAGGACAAGATGTTGGAAATGGAATTTAACACTCCCTAACACAAGATGCTATTGTGTGTTTTGATATTTTGGAGAGTGTATCTCTCTTCCTACTCCAAAGCGCTAGCCTAGCTAAATGTTGGTGTAATAGAGCCCTAGAAAAGAGTTACTAGATAAATTTTATGATTATGGAGTGTTATTAAGAGATGTTGTTTACTCAAAGGAAATGGGGATGAAACTTATGTTATATGACTCTGACCCAACAATGCATGGATGAGAATGAAATATATCAGTTTTCGTTCAATGAATCCTATGTACGGGAGTGTTGTTGGGTATTTTACCCTACGGACTAATAAGCTAGGGTTCTAAGCCTATATGCAGATCATGACCCTTCAGATTTAACCTTTAACCTTCTACCCAAAATCTCAACCCCTTTTCTCAGACAAGTACAGGAAAAATGAACTAACCTTGTTTTCCGAAGGTTGAAGTAGATCCTCCGTTGAGTTGTTGTCTCCTTGCTACTGCTGCTCCTTCCACAAAGATTTCCTGCAAACAAGACAAGAACACATATGCATGCTACTGACCTACTAGGGGGTTAGAAATAAAACATAAATCAGATAGTGAAAATGAGATTCATGTGTTTCGGGACGGGAAAAGTATCTTTTTCATTACCATCAA
>ML781228.1:1498103-1540015 GCA_009831015.1 Picea engelmannii
GGTGTTTTTGATGGCAGAGGCACAGTGGAAACTGTGCAGATGGATTGTAGTGCTTTCTGCACTCCTTGAAGTTCAACCTTGATCCGATTGAATACCTCCTCCTTCTTAGATTCTTTTTTCTCTGCTATCTCCAGCAAAGCATCATTTAGTGTTGCGACGATGAATTTAAAGTTGTCTGAGGTGAGGGTGGTCTCAAATTTGGTCCTCGTTTCTTTTGATTTCTTCCTTGAAGAAGGTTTCAGAGGGGAAACCTTCATTTTCTTTGAGGGGTCCTCCTCATCTCTAGGCAGTGTAACCTTGCCTTTCTTCTATTAAACTTTTACACCATATATCTCTTTGCCATCTCCTCGCTTTGCTGAGATTGAAGCGGTCTTCATGGATGCATTGTCTAAATCATGGACCTCTTAAGTCTTCTTTATCTTGCTAGGTCCAGGTGTATCACGTGCTGCTTCTATACTATCTAAGTCAGACATCTCCACAAGTTCTGCTAGAATGAGGAGGTTCACCGACTAGTCCTTGGTGATTTCTTCTGAGTCTTCTTCTGTTGGCTTGTAGTATGACTGCAACAGTTGTTTATGCTCATCAACGCGTGTTGTGATATAGATGAAATGGCAGTCTGTGCTGAATTTCATCAAGGGCCTGAACTTGTGGAGAGTGGTTGGGTTTATACGAGGCTCAGAATGGATGGTTGTCTTTAGTTGGTTGTAATATGTGTGGAACATGACATTTGATTGCAATTTCTTGTTCATGTTGCTAGAGTACCATAGCATACTGAACTTCGCAGCCAGAGGTTCAAAGGGATCAATGTCCAGGAAGGCCGCACCTTCCGACATCTCCCATATGATAAAAGAGATCAATATGAGAAGCTAGCTAAAGTGGAACTCATATCCTTGGTCCCACACTTCCCTGCAGTCTAGATCCAGCTGGTTTACAAGGTACTTTTCCCAATTCATTTGTAGGCCCTTCGTGCACTTCCTTGCGAGGTCGAATACAAATCCAGTCACTTGGGTGGGTCGATTATTTCACACCAACTTTACTGGGATCAATTGGTAGGCTAGGAGAATTGTGCCACTCTGGATAGAGGCTACCTTGAAGCCTCATGTTCCTTTCTCGACATCTCCATAGGTGTCTTTAATATTTTTCACAAGAGAGCGATCCATGGTTTTTCTAGGGTAGAAATCCTGTGGGTCAAGGCCTTGCATGCTTAGTCCTATGATCCAATTGATCAATGTCGGATACACTATGATACAACGGTTCAACCACAAATATCCTCTATGGTAGTATGACAACAACAACTTGACGCATGAATTCACTTCTTGGTGCCTACCGAAGTGAGGAATATTCATGATATTGAGCAGTGTGGACTATGCGAGGTTCATGGTCGATGACTGGGGGATGATATTCAAGTTCTTTTCCTGGGTTCTGTTCAGATACTTGTGTGGGGAGAGCATGTTTTACACCTTCCTATCGTTGAGGTTGAAGTCACTAAAATTCAACACTACGATCTTATATTGGTCTACGTGCACTGCAAGTATCCCTTTCGGGAGGTACGCAGTGACCAAAGCATACTCAAATTCTCTCGGCACACTGTCACGATTTATCGCACTGCTCAGAGGGTGTAGATAGGTGGGTAATATACTTAGTATTAACTTAACATTCATGAGATCATCCCTATGCTTAGTTTGATTTTCATCTACTAGCCGGGATGGACCGTCTCGAGCAGTGGATGGAGAGGCCAACAATCCTCTCATTGAAGATGTTTATACACCTGTAGACACTCCTCTCTTCGACATGACTCTTTCAGTCATTAATTTGAGGAGAACTTCCATTAATGATTCTTCAACTGCGGTGATCTCGTCAGACATACGTGCTCGGGATTAAAATTATTGGGGTCATGATGAACTTAGATACAAAACTAGAACAAAAAAAAATAGCGCAATGATCACTATATACAATTTACTTAGTCTGTGGGCTTCAAATTCTCAGTTAGAAAAAGTGTTCTCCGTGCATGGCATGACGGGATAAGTAGGCAACTCGACAATGGTTCACTTGTAATAGGTATGAAACTCCATTAACTCTTGCTCGATCCATTATGGCACGGTCTAATGGTTTGGTGTCGAGCCTTTATTGCCTTTCTGCCTATTTGGAGCGTCGATCGAATGGTTATAATATCCCCAACGACTATATTTCTTCACCATGGCAAAGTGCCATGTGTCGCTATTCTGATATCCTAATGAAGCTCAAATTCTGCAAATTTTCTATCTGCGAAGTTCCTGCTAGAACCTTCTGCAACTTAGCTCTCTTCTTACTTTGCTTCCTAGCCTTCTTTCCAGTGAGCTTCATCTCGGTAGTTCATTTTCCATTATGATTCTTATCTTTTGTGGTTTTAGTTACTTTGTGATGTTGATATTCTCTCCTAGAACTCAGGGGTAACACCTCTTCTTTATTCAAGATAGGTACTTCAGTCTCCTGTGAGTCTTCTAATGTTCTTGCAGCTTCGACATTTGGGTTTCTAGTGTTAAATAACTTCTACCTGTTCTTCTGTTCTTCGATCAAGTGTGCGATCCTTCTGGTCATTAAATCTTTTAACTCCCGTTTCTTCTACTCCAAGACTTCTACTTCTTTCTTTCATCTGCCTTGATCTCTGTCAATACAAAGTTTTCCTATTAACATTGTAAATGGGGGGTTGTCCTCAATAAATTGAATAATATCAAAATATTTCTCCGTCGAAGTTCCATTGGTGGTCATAGGTATCTGAGCGAGCCTTCCACACAAGTTTACCAGTTTTCCTCTGAATAACCCTATTCCTTGTAATGAAGGAATCATAGTAGGCCTTCCTATAGCTTCCCAAGTTCTCTCTGTCATAATATTCTCCTGTTTTTCTTCATATAGAAAACAGTCAATGTCAAAGTCTCCTATTCTTTATTCAATGCATTCTTTTCCTTTGAAGATCTCTGATAATATGATATGTAGGTGGTCATTCAAGGTTTCTCTCATTTGTAGTAATATTTTCTCTGATTCTTCCTGGGGTTCTGCTATAGCCTCTGGAGCTACCTTAGGGTTTTCTTGATTCAGATTCATTCCTTCAAGCTTAGCAATCATTCTAGGGAAATCCAACACTTCATGGTCCATAGCTTTGCAACAAGGACCACTAGGTCTTCTTCCAGGGCATTGTTTAGCAAGATGTCCCAGTTTTCTGCAACTGTAATAGAGGGTTAATCCTCTCTTTCTTTTAAATGATCCCTAGCCTCTTATCTACTATGCACTAGGATCATGGTAGCTAACCTGCAATAAATTCTTTCTGGGATCCTGCATCCATTCATTAGTCCAAACATTCTTTCTATGCATAGGTATAATATATCTTTCACTATTCTTGTTAGATCTATTAATATCAAATCTTCTTTCATCTATCAATACCCTAGTTTTCAAACTAGGACAATTTTTATTAAACATACCTAGATCCATACTCTAGAAACAAAAATTTCCACTTATCTTACTTCTATAGAGCACAAAGCATTCATATCTAATTTTTTTTACTATCTTTACCTTTATCAGAGCACGGAGTTTGCATATCTTAACTCTTTTAATCAGAAATTCTCACTTTTACCTTTCTTAGAGCACAAAGCTTTTAGATCTTGCTTCTTTCCTTTAGATTTGAACTCTTTTCTTCAGATCGGCCTTATTTATTTTAGCACAAATCTTTATAAGTCAAGTAGAATACTGCGCAGTAGGGAACAAATCTATGTACAGAGCTTCCATAATTTTAGGATGAATCTTTGGATAGAGCTTCTTCTTTCTCAGTTCCTAGTAATCAAAGTTTTAGGTCCCTGCAACGGAACCATTTGTTGGCACAGGGGTAGGCCCAGGGTTCAACGCTACAACAACGCACCAAAAAATCCCTAACTACCATCCCTTTCGGCAACACCTGCGAAGAAGTTGAATTCTCACCGGAGGTAGAGGTAGGGGTGGTTGCAAGACTCAGGTGTCTGCAACCTTAGTTGGGACACAAATCTGTGATTATAACACTTAATACAACTCTTAGCACTGT
Organism: Picea engelmannii; assembly: GCA_009831015.1. Lineage (NCBI taxonomy): Eukaryota > Viridiplantae > Streptophyta > Pinopsida > Pinales > Pinaceae > Picea > Picea engelmannii. Next base: position 1,502,152 of record ML781228.1, read on the forward strand.
CAGTCCCTCGATATGAAATCACTATTCACTTCACTAATAAAATAGAGCTTTGCAACATTCACACTAATCTACAGTATTTAATAACTTATCAAATAAATGGTTCAGAATGAGCATATCAAGCACTAAGCATGACTATCTTGATCAGATCTAATATTCTCACATATCATAAGCACAAAGTAGAAGTAGATCTATCTAGACATATCAAAGCACTTAGCAAATAACATGTGAACCCATCAAGACAAAGAACAAAGAACATAACACATTGTTTACATGGTTCACCTCCACCCTGGGGCTACGTCCACCAACTCTTCTTCTTTATTGTCTTCAGTCAATCGGTTACAAGCATAAAGCCTTCAAAAATCTTACTCCGCATAGGATAGAAGATCTGCATAGCTCGCTAGATCCTTCTTCCTTGCGTTACAACACTAAGCCCTCCACTATCTGCTACAAGGACCTACACTTATCTCTACAAGTCTCTTACAGTTATGCACAAAGCACTTACAGACTCTACTCACACTTAGAATACATTCACATCACATAGATGCACTATTCTCCTTCAACTACTACTAACTTACATTGCCTATCCTTCTATTTATACATGCAAAATAGGCCTAAACATGGGTAAACCCATGGGCTGACATCCCATTCCTGTTACATATTCCCAAAAACCCAAAAAGGGGCCGAGATCCCGTGATCTTCGCTTTGTCCTGCACTCCTCCTTCAACAAGCTATCGAAGTCCCAAAATAGGTCAACATGACCAAGAAACTCCCAAAACTTGGTAAAGGGCCAACACTTCCTCTACCTCGGGTGAGACTTCATCTTCTTTGCAGGTGTTGCCGAAAGGGCCAGTAGTTAGAGTTTTGTTGGTGCGTTGTTGTAATGTTGAACCCTAGGTCTGCCCCTTTGCCAACAGGACGAAAATTTACTAGCCACCACAAAGAAGGAGATGGATCATCTATGCCATCTAATGAAATATAACCAGGACTCAACGCAAGAAACTATTTTCTTGAAGAGTGAATTCTGAGAAGCATATGCACGATTCACAAGCGAAAGAAATCTCTTCACCACGTGTGTAGCTGATTTTTAAGAAGACACTTTCATGGGGCTGGCAACTTGTAAATACATGATGATATGGTATGAAAAGGAATACCAGGCTACGGAGTGAATCAATTATTTTAGTGCAGTATAGAAAGGCCGAGACCCAGAAGAGCATGTCATCTAAGTGTTGATGGATAGCAACATCTCTCGAATTAGGAAGGAAACTGAATACTGGGTAAGTATGGTCCAAGAACCTCAACGAAAGATACAAGTAATGTGGGCCAAGTGAGAGAAAAGTTGGGAGAAGATCAATTAGGAGATGAAAGACATTGGCCTTCCAAAGTTCATCTCACCTAAAGAATTTGTCGATTTGCATGACATAGTCAAATGATATGCAGAACAAGACTCAACATGGGAAGTAGATATCATGCAGGTGGTGAGCATGACACCGGGTTAGCTAAAGAAGTTTATGGAACACCCGATCAAGGCTCACACAGTACTGCATCATTTAAGTGCCAAAATGATCAGATATAGGGAACAAACAATAGATATAAAGGAAACCATTTCATCCCCGATGGACCAACATAGATTCCTGTATGCTAACACATGAGAGGATCTCTTCGTCAAGTGGTCAGAGTATGAGAAGGATCATCCACTCTAGTAGAACCACTAAATGATACCAAGAGAACAAAGAGATCAAGTGCCACATGTCATTCTTTTGTTTTACTTAACACAAAATTTTAGTAGTTATTTTAAGTTAGTGATTCTTTATAAATAAGAGCATCGAACTCATGGGAAAGGGCGATGGTTTTTGGGATAGACCCTATTTTTTTAGAATTGTAAATAATTATTTCTGAGCAACTTTAATTAAGAAGTTATGTTTAGAGCCAAAGACAAATTTTATTTTCATCAATAACGTTATGTGATTGGATTGAGGAGGAACTACTTCCATCTTTGAATTCAATAGTTGATGTTGTAACGAGTAAGAGTTTTTGAATCTATTTATAAGCTATATTTTCAATACTTTAAACAGTTCTTTTGTTCTAAATGATGAAAAGCGAATTGTTGTGTTAATTTGTGATTGATGGTAGAGTTAAGGAAACTATTTTTCTTGCACTTATATTTATTGCATGCATATTTTATTTCCATAATTGTTATCTCAGTTAGTGTTGAAATACCAACAAGTTAACATATTATTACTAGACTTGTAATAGGTGTGAATATCGTTGTCTACACGCTAGAGCATGAGGGTTATTCCAAGCTCAAAATTCTCCAGTAGTTAATATTTTCCTTTATCAGTTGGTTTATACCATCACCCTTATTTTATTGGACTCATCTAATAATAAAAAAAGACAAAAGAGAATCGTTTACCCTGAAGGATGAAATTTCATAGAAAGATACCCTGTCAATCACTAGTAAATCCCATCGGTAAATTGGCCAGATCAAAAGATATGGAGAACCATTCCACTCATCAAATGCTACAAAGTCTAATTGGGTCTCTAAGGTGGGTTTGGTTCCTACTGTTGAGTAAAGGGATCTTGGACCCCTCAACACAAACTTCTCCAAGCTGTGGAACTTCTTTGCTAGTTCCTTCCCTTTTTCTTTCTGATCTCTCTAGATGTTCCTGTGCCATCCTTGTCTTCTCTTCCTCCAGCTTCGCAATTATCTGTGCTTCCTGTTCTTGGAGGGGATCAAACTGGGCTTGTCTTGCTTGCTTATCGATCTGCATTTTCTTTAACTGTTTCTATAGAGTCTTGATCTCCTGCATGCCCTTCAAGCGCTCGATAATGCTCATGGTTTTCCATCGTTTCTTCTATTCCTGCATGGAAGCATTACTTTTCTCCTATTTTTGGTCCAACTGTTGGACCTTTTCATCCTTTTCCAAAGTGGTCCAAATTTGCATAGTTCTTTCAAACAATTTTGTGACTCCCTTGGATTCCCTTTCCATTTCATCTATTTGTAATGTTGTTTCCTTTTATCTTTTCTCTTAGACCTCAGGAGGAGTCGTAGGATTTATTTTTTCTTTCAAATCCTTTATCTCCTACCTATACCCCTCAATTGTCTATACAATGATATTTATCTTTTCATCTACACTCCTATCTGGTGCTTGCATGCTATCTAGAATGCGGTTCTATACCATTATCCCCTTCTCTACCTTGTCATCACGTTCTTTTTTCTCCTCCTTCTCCAAGTTCAATTAGTCACAAGTGATCTGTAACATCTCTATGACCCCTCTACCAACCTCCAAGTTGGTGTCATCTGCGCGGGCTCTAGATTTTAATTCCTGCATTATACTAGTGTGGAGTCTGTATAGTACTTTTTTGCGTATCTGCACTATGACTACCTCAAAGTGGTCAATTTCCCCCATGGTTTTCTATGAGATCTCTTGATCAATTTTCACCATCTGCTGTGTGATCGTGAATGTATCCCTTCCCTGCACTACTATATGAACTGTCTCATCTCTTTCTTTCTGTGCATGGGGTCACTGTGTCTTTTCATGTTGTTGTGCTGTGGCCCACAATATTGCATGAATTTGTAAATGTTATAGAGTTTCATGGTCTTCTATGAGTTTGGACATGATCTCTTCTCTCTCTGATTCTGCAACACGAACCACCTCTTCCCCCCTGTCCTGGACCTTGTCTTCCATGAACTCAACATCATCCTCCATAAAGGTGATGACTAGGTCTAACTTGGTGTACTTCATATTTTTTCACATGTCCTTCATCTGCACTGTGGTTCTTTTCGTCTATGAGGTATGAACCCCAATATTCGTTGCCTATTTCCCCTCCTCACTGGCCTAAGATGTATCTCCCTTCTTGGCACCCTTCTGAATGTCTTCCCTAGTCACCATTGTTATCCTCCTTGGCCTCTTTGGAATTGTGCTACTTCTTGATGCTTGAGTGCAGGCCACATCCTTCCTCGTGTTAGAAGCTAGGCTATTTGTCTTTGTTGTAGGGCCTACTTCAACTTTCCCATTATATTTGGGTGATTTCATTGCTATTGGCCTTGTTGCTAGTTTTTCTACTGGAATCTTCCACTACATAGGTCATTCTTTGATTATCCAATCAATCTCTTCCCTTGTGATGCAGTCTTGCATCTCCAACCATTCCTTCTTTGGATCTCTTATCACCTAGATCCACATATGGTTCCTGGATGCCTTAAACCTGGCTATCCCTTTCGATTCCTGGACCACTTCCACAAAAATGAGCCACAAATTGGATGTTTGCTATTGTATCTCTTCCAACAACATAACGAACATTGTGGTATTCGCCTAATAATTTTTATTGTCCTTGGTTTTACAGAGGGATTCATACATGGCTATGTAGCACTTCCCACTTCTATCCAAAAAAGAATAAAATTTTGGCTCTTGCCATCCTACCAAAGCTATGAGGATAATTAACCAAGAATAATGGAACTTTGTTCCATTATCTTATGCATCTATGTAATTGATCAAGAATTGTTTCAAGAGGTAAGGCACCCGACTGAACATTACTCCCTTTGCGCACTACACGACGACTACGATTACTCCTACTAGAGCCTCTCCTTTTCTTCACTTCCTCAGCAACTTGCAAGACATGAGTTTGTTGTTGAACCTTTTTACATCATCGTTGGTATCTCTAAGCACAATACCCTTGTTCCCTCTATTGGTACCAAATTTTACCTTGACTAGCTCATTGGTCTCCTTCTCATGCACTTTGTTGTCCAATTATTCCTCTGGTTGTGCATTGTGCGCCCACTGTGGGTAATCCCATAATTTTGGCGATCAATGCCACATCAAGATGTACTATCCTATCCATCCAAATAATTCCTCCATGTATCCGGGATAACAATTTTTTGACGCAAATCCCAATATTTTTACTGTGCCTAAATTGTGGTATGTCTAGGAGGTTCATGATCCCAGAGTTGTAGAGCCCTGTTATCCATTGCGCGGGATTTATGATTGGTTTGACTAGGGGTCCAATTTCCCCTATGTTTTCCAAGTATGCTTCCTCAGCCAAGTATGGGAATTTGTTTACATCGAACACATCATGGTCTGAGTACCTTAGTTTAGGTACTTTCCTGAGCATGTCCTCCACAGTCACCACTACATCTGCGAGGTAGGGAAGTGTAATTTCTTCAGCGTCTTGTAGCTTTATTTTTTTTTTGATGATATATGGGTCTGCTTATGATATTTATGTGTCATATTCTTCCCACTCAGATTCCAACTGGTTGGTGATTTCCTCAAACAACACCTCCTCTTTGTCGCAACCTTGTTGCTGACCCTTCATTTCATTGGGTTTAGCAAGTGTTTCAGGATTAGGGTTTGTAATACCATTTCGAGTCTCAGAGCTCTGCCCTACTTCCCCTTGTTATATTTTTGAAGTTTCCTCCTCAACCCTCATTGGTCTGAGTGAATCTATCTTTGAAGTGGTAACTTCTTTGAGATCAACGATGTTCTTGGGCTCCACCATCTTTTCCTTCCTCCTTTGGCCTTGTCGAGTAACCTGTATGTACTGCCCTAGAGCACCAAACTTTGGTGGTGTCATGTTGTATCCAATTTGAACACTTTCTCTCTTCTTCATGCAATTACACCTAGGGCACACACTTCTATCCCACTTCATGTTCAAAAATCACTAAGTGTCGAGCTAACCCGTGCTCTCCACATTTTATAGACATGGGCATAATTATTTTTCACTTTTTCCGTGCATTTGCATCGAGTCCAATTTTTCCTACGCGTTGTCTTTCTATGTTGTCATAGTATTTGTTGCACATGAATTTTTTCCACTTTCTTGTTGTTCAACCTACTTCTTCCTCCTTTTATATTTTTCTATTTCTATTTCTTATTTTTCTACTTTTATTTCTTTTTATCAGTGTTCTTTCCTAATATCTACTATAGTACACTATATGTGTGAATTTATTATTGCATTGTAATTACTAAGAGTTATTAGGTCGACTGTCCCTATACAGTTTCAGTCGACTACCATTCACCATTCCTTTTAGTTCTATTCTTACCAAGTCCTTTAGCTACATAGATCCTCCATCTGTGACAGTCTTTACTTCATATGGCCCTAGCCAATTCATTTTGAACTTACCAGGGTGCTGCAAACATTTGTTGTCATAGAGAAGAACTAGGAATCCCTCCTTAAAGCTCTTCATTTTTATGTGTCTTTCATGCTAGGCCTTGTCCCTTTATTTATGTACCTCTTGGTGAAATCCTTCCAGAATCATGTCTTCTTCCATTTTCATCAGTTGACTTAACCTCTCATGTACTGCACATCTTTCTGACAAATTGGTAATTATTGCTACGCGCAGACTGGGTACCATAAATTCTAATGCCACCATTGCTTCCTATCCATACACCAATCTTAATGGTGTCTGTCCTGTCAATTTCTTGCATGTGTTATTTTATTCCCATAGTACTGCTGGTATTTTCAAATCCCAATCATCCCTGTTAATTTTACAGATCTTAGTCAAATCATTTTCCAAAATCTTGTTGAAAGATTCTATTGTCCCATTTTCCCGAGGATGATATGGTGTAGTCTTCTAGTGATATAATTCAAAATCCTTAGTCATAGCCTTGATGGTACTATTAATAAAATGGGTGCCTTGGTCACTCATCAAAATCGTGGGACATCCAAATATGGTGACCACCTACTCAAATAAGAAGTGCATTGTTGTCTCTGTGCTGTAATCTTTGAATGGTGTTGCTTCTACCCATCTGGTTAAGTATTTGGTTGCAATAATGACATATCTAGCTCCTGACCTTCTTGCTAGTGGGTTAATAGGTTCGACAAATTCTATTTCCCATTTTTCAAATACATCAAGAGTTACTTGTGGTCTTAGGGGAATCTCATCCCTCCTGTTGGGTTTTTGATCTGGATTATTTTCGGCACGAAATGAGATCGGAGATATAATAAAGAAATACACAGAGATATTGCAAATATTCAATAATATAACATAAATGTATTGGAGATGCAACCATAAAAACAAATATACAACAATACATGATTTCTATTAATGAAATAAATGTACAGAGACTATAAAAATACAGAGTGGAAGACTCGCTAGAATGGTGGCAACTTATCTCTGAGAAGAGATGTGACGGCTACTCGCATTCACAAGAAGATGATTACAATGAGGCTCTGAAGGCCTTTTTACAATAAGTAGGAATGCCAAAAACCCTAGACATCCAAAAACCTAACTTTGGGAGATGAAGCGCCAAAAGTCATGTGGGCCCCGTTTGGGTAAGTGAGTACATCAACTTCCCAGGGTCGTAACTTTTGCATACGATCTTCATTTTAGGCGTGTGATAGCTCATTGGAAAGGTATCATCAAGGAGATTAATTTTGGGGGATGAATATTCCTTCGACTATCATTGAGAACCTCGATCTCGAAAAACCTTCATTTGGGTCCTCAAAATGGCTGTGGAAGTTAAAACCTGCTAAAAATAGTAAATTGCCAAAATTGCCAGAAAGCCGTTTTGAGCCATTTGGAAAAGGTGGGTGGCCACCGATATCCACCTAGATCAATCCTCCCTCCTTAGGAAGGAATGGTCTCCATTGCATTGAGTTCCCGGGGGGGAGGGAAAAGCATTTGTTGAATCTGCATCTTGGTGAGTTGCTTGTCTTGCTGGAGACATTGCGCTGCTCAGTTTGTGGAAATCTGTCATGAACCTGTTGTGGTTGAGGCTTCTCAACAAGTCAAGATATATGAGAGGAAAATGTGCAGAAACAATATTTTCACTTTTCAGCAGCCTTGTCGACCTACTTTTGTTGGATAGAAGGTGCTTGGGGCAAGGATGTAGTGGTTGTAGTGTCCTTTTGTTCTCCTTTTGAACAGATTGTGAAGAAGCTGAATTTTGCAGTATGAGATACTACCTTGTGGCACTTTTTAGGTGGAACAGTAGTCGGAACTACCTCTAGTATTCTGTAGAGATGACCCCCCAAAGTAACAATGACACTACGGGGTCAAGACTCATAAACAACATGTCGTCTCCACATATATGGTTAGCCCAAGAGAACATCACAGACATCTAGTGGGGAAACATCACATAATACCTCATTGTTGAAGGGTTGGATGCCGTATGACAATCAACACTGTTGGTTGACACAAAGATCTCATCCTTGCTGAAGCCACTCGATGTTGTATGGATGCGGGTGTGGTGTTGTCGACAATCCCAACTATTTGATGATCTTTGCTAAGATGAGGTTCTTCTGGCTTCCGCTATCAACAATAAAATGTAGAAGGGTCCCCTTCACCCACATCTGTGAATGAAAAAGGTTCTCCCCCTCTTCAGGATCTGTTGGTTCTTCTAGTTTAATTGTTGTGGTTGCGACAATAGCAATGGGGTCTATGTCAATGATCTGTCCTTTACCATTATTTTCAGAATCAGATTCTGAATCAGGGTTTGGCTCTTTGTCTTTGATCTTGGCCACCAATGACTGTTTTGAGCAACATTCATCAACGTTGTGCTAGGGGATTTTGTGGAACTCACACCATTTTCCAGTGTCCTTCTTTGTCTTCCCGTGACCCTTCTTTTCTTGTGTCTTGGACTAGTTTTCAGGAGACTGCTTGTTAGGGTCGTCTTTGTCATACTTTGGTTGTTGCGCATTTATAGACTCGAATTCCCATTTTTTCTGGTGCTTAAATTTCTATTCAATTTTAACAGCATATCGATAAGAAAAACCGAGTGATGAGATGTCCAGAAAATCCGTTTCAATTTGGATGTATCTGTGTAGAGCCCCATGGTATTTCAGAACCAAATGTCGCTCGAAGTCTTTGATACCCATATTGGTGCGCAAGGTATGGAAGGTATTGGTGAAATCCGGAACTGCTTGGCCCCTCTCTTGCCACAGTGTGGTCCATCTCATGTACTGGTCCTCATAGTTTCCAACAGGGTAATACTGTTCTTTTATCGCATCCACAAAAAAATGACAACTGGGATGGACCCCATATATTCCAGACTCCTCTGTGGAACTTTTATCCCAGTAAGTTTCCCACCAATGTTTGACATGAGGGAGAGCTTTAAGGAGTGCAAAGATTATCTTTTCATTGTCGAAAAAATTGTGAACAGAGAAATAACCTTCCAGCAGAGTTAACCATTTTTCTAGGGCTTCTACATCTATCTGTCCTTCAAATATAGTAATATCAAAATTAACTTGTACCTTGAAAGGTGAGGTGCCTCCAAAGTGGCTTCTTGATGAAGATGTGCCTGATGCTATTAGCAGGTGTTGAAGGATATGGGAAAAATTCTCCATCATTTCCTCCCTCTGTCGCGTGAGAGCTTGCTCAAGCAACAGATTGATAAGATCGTTTGCTCCGTCGTTTTTCTTTTCTTCTGCCATTGAGGGTTTATTGGGTGTGCGAGAGTGATTGTATTCAAGAGAGACAAGATCGAGACCCAAATTGATATACTCGGACCTCGTCAGGGACATGCAATGAAAAAAATATCAAGAGAAGCCTGCTCTGATACCACTGATCCAGATTATTTTCGGCACGAAATGAGATCGAAGATATAATAAAGAAATACACATAGATATCGTAGATATTCAATAATATAACATAAATGTATAGAAGATGCAACCATAAACACAGATATATAGTAATACACAATTTCTATTAATGAAAGAAATGTACAGAGACTGTAAAAATACAGAGTGGAAGACTCGCTAGAATGGTGGCAGCTTATCTCTGAGAAGAGATGTGACGGCTACTCGCATTCGCAAGAAGATGATTACAATGAGGCTTTGAAGGCCTTTTCACAATAAGAAGGAATACTAAAAACCCTAGACATCCAAAAACCTAACCCTGGGAGATGAAGCGCCAAAAGTCATGTTGGCCCCGTTTGGGTAAGTGAGTACATCAACTTCCCGGGGTCGTAACTTTTGCATACGATCTCCGTTTTAGGCATGTGATAGCTCGTTGGAAAGGTATCATCGAGGAGATTCATTTTGGGGGCTAAATTATGCCCTTATATATCATTGAGAACCTTGATATTGAAAAACCTTCATTTGGGCCCTCAAAATGGCCCCAAAAGTTAAAACCTGCTAAAAATAGTAAATTGCCAAAATTGCCAGAAAGCCATTTTGAGCCATTTGGAAAAGGTGGGTGGCCATCGATATCCACCTGGATCATTTTTCCAACCCTCTGATAGACATAACAGTTCTATAAATATTCCTTGGCATCTTTATGAACTATTGGCCACCATAAACCTACATGCAATACCTTCTACGCAGTAGCTTTTCCTGCATAGTGTCCAACTATACCTTCATGAGCTTCTACTAAAACCCTGGGCCATTCATGTTCTAATACACACCTTCGCAAAATGTTGTCTATGTCGATATTTTATAAATGACCTGCAATGAGTTGATAGTCTACAACTCTGACTACCATATTTTTCTTCAGTGCAACACTAAACTCTTGTGGCACAACTCCTGTGCTTAGGAATTCAACGAAATCAATGAAGTATTCATCATCTACCTGTACTGGAAATAAATGTGCATTAGGGAAGTTGTCTTCCAAGTTAGTAGGTTCTTCTCCATTGGTTACCCTTGAAAAGTGATCAGTTCCTACATTTAGTTTCCCTGGTTTGACTATTACTTCAAAATAAAATTCTTGGAATAATAAAAACCATCTATAGATCCTCCCACCCAACACTGGCTTGTTGACTAGATATTTGAGGGAAGAATGATCTGTGAACATTTTAAAATGTTTACGCAATAAATAATTCTTGAATTTCTGAAGTGCATATACCATGTCTAGGTCTTCTCTTTCTGTGGTGTTGTAATTTTTCTCACATCCTAAAAAATTCCTTCTTGCAAAGGATATAGGATGGTCTAAGTCCCATGCTCTTGGCTATGCCAAAAATCTATCCAAGTGCTATTGTTGATGCATCTACATGTACATAAAATGTCTTTTCCCAATATGGAAACACTAATATAGGTGTTGTCACCATTTTTTTATTTAGAGTATCCAATCCTTGTTGACAATCCTCATTCCACTGAAATCTAGTGTCCTTTAACAAATTTTACATTGGTGTAGTAATATGTGCATAACCTTTTATAAACTTCCTGTAGTAGCCTGTATGTCCTGGTGTGGCTCTTAACTGGCGCACTGACTTTGGTGGTGGTAAGTTCACAATAACAACAATCTTGGTAGGGTCAACCAATAAGCCTCGTTTTCACACTATATGTCCCAACAATATCCAAAAAGGTGTACCAAAAATGAATTTCTTAATGTTTAATGATATCTGACATTGCCTGCATCTTTCCAACATTAGTTTTAAAACTTCTACATGGTCTTTCAAAAGACTATACATAGTCCAGTCATCTAGATAAATTCCTTAAAAGAAACTATGACTACCCTTGAAATGATAGCTGGTACATTCTTCAATCCAAAGGGAATGAATGTATATTGGTAGGATCCCCATTCTATAGAAAAAGTATTCTTATACCTTTCCTCTAGAGCTATTTCAATCTGATGGTAACCTAAGAATCCATCTGTGAATGAATATTCTTCCTGGCCTCCTATATTCTCCAAGACCTCATCTATAAAAGGGGTAGGGAAAGGATCATGTAAGCAATCATCATTGATTTTTCTCAAATATACACAAATCCTTATCCCCCCTTTCTTATTTTCCTGGACTACCATTGGGATGATTGTTGGCATAGGGCCAGACCCAGGGTTCAATTCTCAAGAGCACACCAACAAAACCCTAACTACAGGCCCTTTTTGCAACACCTACGAAGCAGATGAAGTCTCACCCGAGGTAGAGGCAGGGGTGGTTGCAGGACTCAGGTGGTTGCAACCTTAGTTGGGACACAGATCTGTGATTATCTTTCTTACAATGCACTTAGAATCATTTATTCCTTAACATATATTCATTAATACACTTCACAAAAAGCACAGAGAACTATAGTAATTACTCAGATCTAGCACTTAGCAATGATAATCAGGTTATACTTAATAGATTAATCAATTATCATATTATGTATCATATCTATCATACATTCATATCTTATAAGTATAAAGCATCAATATATCTATCTAAACATATCAAAGAACTTAGCAAGAGAGATACAAACACATCAACACAATACATAGAGTTACCGTGGTTCACCCCCACCCTGGGGCTACGTCCACAAAGTCTTCTTCTGTTATTATCTTCTGTAAACCAAGTTACATCACAAAGCCTTCAAGATCCTACCCCACCTAGGACAATATATCTACGTAGCTCGCTAGATCCTCTTTCCCTGGGTATATCCAAGCATTAAGTCCTCCCCTGACCCGTGCACTCAACACTTACAATACTTATAGTAGGCACATAACTCTTATAGTCACACAGATGTATGATCACATAGATCTACCTTATGCACTAAGCCATTCACTTTACATCACACACACCCTCTTTATACGCATCTCCTACCCTTCTATTTATACATACAAAAGGCCTAAATAAGGGTTGATATCCCTTTTGCATTACAATATTCCCAAAAATCCCAAAAAGCCCAAAAATCCCTAAAAAGGGGCGGAGATCTCGTGATCTCATCTTCACTATGCGCTCCTTCTCCGACTGGATGTTGGAGTACCAAAAATGGTCAAATATGACCAAGTATTCCTCAAAATTTATTCAAGGGCCAACAGGCCCTCAAAACTCACCTGTGGCTCATCCTGAGTCACTCAGGATTGACCAGTTCCGGTTCGAATGCCTCGAGATGCTTTGACCTGCTGCTTTGTAATTTTCTCCTACTTGATGAACTCTTGGATGAGTGCGTTATTGACTGGTCCTTCTAGGTGTTTCTCTACTGTAATCAAGACCTGTTGTAACTCTGTCCCTTGGTTCTCAATCTCTAAAAATAGTTGACATGCCTTATCCTGCAAAGGTTGAAGTTGTTGCATCACTTCCATGACCTTGCTCTGGATCATGTGGATATACTACTTCGCGACACGTTTCTCATGGGATCGCTTCATTTTCTCTATAATTGATAGGGCCTTCAACTGCATCTGAAGTCTATCTGCATGATGCTTTGCCTCCTAGAGCTGCGACTCCTGTTTATGTAATTCTGGGTACTCAGTCAGGTTCTCATGTATCTGCACACTTATAGTACTTAGTTGTTTGCATTCTTCAGTGAGTTCTTTAATCCTCTCTACTATACCCCGAGAAGTTATTTCTCACTAGTCATGCTCTTCTTGCGGGGTACTTGGGATGATCTGAAGCTCTAATTCCATGACTCTTTGCTGCAGTTGCTTAATAACTTCAACAAGCTTCATCACTTGATGGTCTAAGGGTTCTTTATCCTTTTGTTCTAAGCTAGTCATAGAGAGAAATTCTTTGTTGATAGCTTCTTCGATTCCGATCTGCTTCGCGAGAAGCTGCTCCTTCTCCTTTTGGATTTTTTCTCTGTCTCTATCAAATTTCTCTTGGATGGACTCCTTCTCTTGTTGTGCATCTTGGCACTACTCTATGATTTCCTCCTATGCTTTCTTTAGGGCCTGGTTGGCCTGTGTTGTTACTTCTTTCTCTTTTCGAAGGTGTACTTCGACTATGTCGGCAATCCTATGGATTTGAATTGATTCATCTCTTGCTTTTGTTGTTCCTTTTGGTATGGGCATAGTGGAGATTGTGCGGTTAGAATGAAGTGCTTTCTACACTCCTTGGAGCTTGGCTTCAATTCTGTCATACATCATCTATTAAGTGGCCTCCTGCTTTTCTGTAATTTCTTCTACGGGTTCATTCAAAGTTGCAAGGATAAAGTTGAAGTCATTGGGGTTGAGTGTGGTATTCATCTTGGTCACGATCACTTTTTATTTCTTCTTAGAGGAAGACTTAGAAGGTGACCCTTTTCTCTTCTTTGGAACTTTGACTTCTTCTTTTGGTTTTTGTTCGACTTCCTCTAGGTCGTCGTTGTTACCTTCTTGATCGGGTGTGATGGAAGCTATATTTACAAAGTAGCTATCTACATCCTGAACCTCTTTAGGCTTCTTTGTTTCCTTTGTCTTCTTTGTTTTCTTCATCTTACTGGGCCTAGGTCTGTCCTACGTAGCTTCTAGGTTGTCAATATCTGAAATGTCTGCTGGATCTACTAGAACAAGGAGGTCTACCAACCATTCCTTGGTGATTTCTTCTAGGTCTTCTTCGGTCAACTTATAATAGGACTGAAGATGTTCTTGGTTTTCATCAACACGTGGAGTTAGGTATATAAAGTGGCGGTCCATGCTAAAATTTATCAAAGGACAGAACCTTTGTAAAGTGTTCATGGTTATGTGAGGTTCACCCCCTATGGCTACTTTAAGTTGGTTATAGTATTTGTGAAAAATGGCATTTGATTACCACTGCTTGCTCATGTCCATCGAGTACCATAAGGTACTGAACTTCACAACTAATGGTTCGAGTGGGTCAAGGTCAGGGAAGGTTGCACCTTCTGGTAGCTCCCATGCAACAAAGGCGATCAATATTTATAGCCAGCTAAAGTGGAATTCATACCCTTGGTCCTGGGCTTCTCTACAGTCAATTTCTAGCTGAGTGACCAAATATTTTTCCCAATTCATTTGTAGTCCCTCCGCGCACTTCCCTGCGAGGTCAACTACAAATCTAGATACTTGTGTAGGTCTATTCTTACGTACCAAATTCCCTGCTATCAGCTGACATGCGAGGTGCACTGCACCACTCTCGATAGAGGCTACCTTGTAACCTCACACACCTTTTTCAACATTTCCATAAGCCTCTTTAATATTTTGTGAAAGAGCGCGGTCCGCGGTCTTTCCAGGGTAGTACTCATGGGGATCGGGGCCCTACATGATAAGCTCGATAATCCTATTGATCAACACTGGATCAACAGTTATCCGATGGTTTAACCATAGGTATCCTCCATGGTAACTTGCTAGCAACAATTTCACACAAGAAGTCACCTATTGATGTTTGCCTAAGTGCGGTATTTTCATAACATTGAGCAGAGTAGACTACACAAGGTTCATCGTCCATTGCTAAGGGACGATCTTCAAGTTCCAACCCTTAGTCCTCGTTAAGTAATTAGATGGTGCGATCATGTTGTAGGCTTTATGGTCTCCCAGGTTGAAGTCACAAAACTTCAACTCTATAACCTTGTCTTGATCTACGCGGTAGGTGAGAACTCCTTTTGGTAGATATGTAAGGAATAGGGTGTATTCAAAGTCTCTAGGGACATTGTCTTTGTTAATCTCACCACTTAGAGGGGGAATGTAAGCTAGTAGGATGGTTTGCAGTAAATTCACATTGGTTGTGTCGTCCCTATGCTTAGTTCTCAACTTTGTGCCAACTCGAGATGTTCCAGCTTGAGTAGTCGATGGGGAGGCTTCCACACTTCTCGACGATGAGACTTGGACTCTAGTGGACATCCCTCTTTCCGACATGACTCTTTCTGTCCTTAAGCTAGCAAGTACTTCTCTCACCGATTCTTCTGGTGCGCTAAGCTCATCGGACATGTAAGCTTGGGATCATTGTCTTGGGTTTTCAATGGACTATCGATACCATAATCAGATAGAGAATAAAACTGGAGTAATCATTGTTTCATAACGCAGGTATTATGTAAGCTCAATTTCTCAATTGGAAAAAGTGTCTTCCGGGCATGGCACGACGAAATAAGTAAGTAACTCTACAACAGAATGCTTGCAATGGATATGAAGCTTCCATGACCATTTATATATCTGTTAAGGTGAGATCTAATGGTCTAGCGGTAACCGATAACTGATTTTTGATCCGTTTGGAGTGGCGGTCAAATGGGTATATTAGTTCCAACGATTATATTGCTTCGTCATGGAAAAGTACTCTATGTCATTGTTTTGATATCTCAGCAAAGCTCCAATTCTGCAATTCTTCTTGCTATGAAGTGTCCTCTAGAACCTCTTCTAACCTTACAGTATTAGCCCTTTTCTTTCTTAACTTCCTAGCCTTATTCCCGGTGAGCCTCGTCTCAATAATGCTTTTACCATTCTGACGTTTATCTTCTGTGGTCTTAGTTATGTTGTGTTGTTGAAAATCTTTCCTAGGGTTTCTTGATAATACTTCTTCTGTATCAAAAATAGTTAACTCGATCTTCTGCGGAGCCTCATGTGTTCTCTTAGCTTCGACATCAAAGTTGCTAATATTAAATATCTGTGATCTGCTCTTCTGTTCTTCAATGAATTGTGCGATCCTTTTGGTCATAAAGTCTTTTAACTCTTGCTTCTTCTATTCCAAAAAATTTTCTTCTTCTTTTCATCTGGCTTGTTCTCTATCAATCCAAGGTTTTCCTATGAGCATGGTAAATGGGGCATTGTCTTCAACAAATTTAATGATCTCAAATTCTTTCTATGTCGAAGTTCCATTGATGGTCATAGGTATCTGGGTGAGCCTTCCACATAGGTTTACTAGCTTTCCTCTGAAGAAACTTGTTCCTCCTAGGGAAGGGATCATGGCGGGATTTCCTATAGCTTCCCAAGTTCCTTCTAGCATAATGTTCACTTGTGTTTCTTCATCAAGAGTACAGTCATTGTCAAAGTCCCCTATTCTTGCTTTGATTTTCTCCTTTTCTTTGAATATCTTTGATAGCCTAACATGTCGGTGGTCATTCAAGGTATCTTTCATCTATAACAATATCTTGTCTAATTCTTTCTGGGTTTCTACTCTAATCTTGGTCTCTTAAGCTCCTTCAGGGTTTTCTTGCTCCATATTCAGCTTCTCAAGACTAGCAATCATTCTAGGGAAATCCAAGACTTCATGGTCCATAGCCTTGCAACATATGCAACTAGGTATTCTCCCAGGGCATTCCTCAGCAAGATGCCCTGATCTTCTGCAACTATAACAAAGAGTTAATCCTCTCTTCCATTTATATTTTCCCCAATTCCTTTTGTACTGTGCACCAGGATCATGGTGGCTAGCCTGAAAAAAACTCTTTCTAGGATCCTGCATCCACTTGTTAGTCCAAACATTCTTTCAATGCATAGGTATAACATATTTATCACTATACTTATCGGATCTATTCATATCAAACTTTATTTCATCTATTAATGCCCTAGTTTTGAATCTAGGACAAAATCTATCAAACATACCTAGATCCATGCTTTAGAAAAAAAAAATTTCACGTATCTTACTTCTACAGAGCACAAAGATTTCAAATCTAAAAACTTTTGACTATTCTTACCATTATCAAGGCACAGAGCTTACAGATCTTACCTCTTTTCTGTGGATCTGACCTTTTTCTTCACAGATATGACTTCTTTTCCTACAGATCTAACCTTTTCCCTTCATATCTGACCTCTTTTCTTCAGATCTGACCTTTTCCCTTCAAATCTAACCTCTTTTTCTTGGCACAAATCTTTGTAGGTCAAGTAGGATACTACGCACTATGGAAAAAGATCCATGCATAGAGATTAGCTTGCACAAAGCTTTTTCTTATTTAGATCCCAGAAATCATAGTTTTAGGTCCCGAAAATGAAACCATTTTTTAGCACAGGGTCAGATCCAGGGTTCAATGCTCAAGAGTGCACCAATAAAACCCTAACTACTGGCCCTTTCGGCAACACCTGCAAAGGAGATGAAGTCTCATCCGAGGTAGAAGTAGGGGTGGTTGCAGGACTCAGGTGTCTGCAACCTTAGTTGGGACACAGATCTTTGATTATCTTGCTTACAATGCAGTTAGCATAAGTTATTCCTTAACATACATTCATTAATTCACTTCGCAGAAAGCACAGAGCACTGCAATAATTACTCAGATCTAGCACTTAGCAATGATAAACAGGTTATACTTAATATATTAAGCACTTAGCATCATATGTATCATATCTAGAATGCATTCATATCTCATAAGCACAAAGCATCAATATATCTATCTAAACATATCAGAGCACTTAGCAAGAGAGAGACAAACACATCAGCACAATACACAGAGTTACCATGGTTCACCCCCACCCTAGGGCTACATCCACAAAGTCTTCTTCTGTTATTATATTCCTCTGTAAACCAAGTTACAACATAAAGCCTTCAAGATCCTACCCCACCTAGGACAAGATATTTGTGCATCTCGCTAGATCCTCTTTCCTCGGGTAGATCCAAGCACTAAGTCCTCCCCTGACCCGTGCACTCAACACTTACAATACTTACAGTAGGCACATAGCTCTTACAGTCACACAGACATCTGATCACATAGATATACTTTATGCACTAATACATTCACTTTACATAAAAAACACCCTCTTTATATGCATCTCCTACCCTTCTATTTATACATACAAAAGGCCTAAATAAGGGTCGATATCCCTTTCCCATTACAATATTCCCAAAAATCCCAAAAATCCCAAAAATCCCAAAAATCCCAAAAAGCCCTTAAAAGGGGCGGAGATCCCATGATCTCCTCTTCGCCATGTGCTCCTTCTCCGACTGGATGTTGAAGTAGCGAAAATGGTCAAATATGACCAAGTATTTCTCAAAACTTGGTCAAGGGACAACACTGATCCATTCAGATTCCTATACTAGTTCTATGATGCCAACTTCCAACATTCGGTCAATTTCTGCATTCACTTTCTTCTTTTACCCTCGATTAATCCTATAAGGTATCTGTTTGACAGATCTAGACTCTGGTTTTAGGGCTATATTCATCTCACCTAGCTCACCTTCTATGCCCTTAATCTTTGTAAGGGTTGCTGGAAACATGTCATTGTATTCACACAGTAACTCTATTATCCTTTTTAGTGTCTTCTCATCCCAATAGTCTCCAATGCTTGCCATTTTAAGATTTCCATTTGTGCCAATGTTGACTTTCTTGACTTTGATTGGTGCAACAAAGTGTTATGAATCCAGAGATGAACCTTCCACCTCTCTCTCTCCTTCAATCTTTGTGATCTGAATGTTGCGCGGATCATATTCATCTGGTGCTTCCTCTTCGACATGATAACATGGAGTAACTCTTTGACTGTCTGTCTATTTTGCTGTTGATATTCTGTTATAATTTCAACCTCTCGTTCATAAAAAAATATCACTCCCCTTATCAGCTTCAGAGTTGAATCAATCTTGGGGTTCTCATTCTCGAATGAGAAGGTTACTACAAAATTTGTTTGTAATCCTGTCCATTCTGCAGTGCCTCTGCACATATCCTGGTCTATGTACTAGTTACCTAGTGTAACGTCTCTAGCCACTAACAGGCCGAGCAATGCCACTACTATGATACTTCACTTAGCTCTAATACCAATTTGTAACGTCCCCATCCACCAACAGGTTGGGCAACGCCACATAGGAACATATATATATATATATATATATATATATATATATATATATAACTATAACATGCATTTCTAATGAATTCAAAACAAATAACATAGAGTTACTACTACCATACAAAATCTAATGGAATTAACAATAATTCAAACATGCAATGGAATACATAATAACATTTAAGAATCACAGTCATGCATAACATATATAAATACGCACAAAAATGATACATATCTTTTAACTGGAGTAAAACCACCAACTACGTGCAGACCTTCCCCGAACCTCCCAGCCTTAGACCACACTGCTCATCACTCTCACTAGTAGGTCACCCCCAAGCTGGGACTAAACTCCATCGGGAAAGGGATTCCTAGGCTAGGAAAGGTCAATAAGAAAGTCACACAGTTAAAGGGAAGGAATCTCTCCCAGGAGCCACTTACGCCCACTGCTCACAGACTCTCATTCCCACATGTCTGTCCCACCCCAGGAGTATACACCTTCATTGTCACACAATGCATCGGCTGCTCCACTTCCCTTACCTTGGGATTCAACAATAGGCCGAACTGAAATTCTGAGATCTCTGTAGCTGCTACGGGACTCCCTACAGGAGAAATCACTTCCTCAACACACTCTCTCACCTAGAGAGAGTTACTCATAGGCCTGACAACCTACTTCTTCAACCGCGGCTTGAAAACCCACTTCTTCAAAACATAATAGCTAAATTGGGAAAGGAAAGGGAAGGCTCAATAAATTACAGAGGTGCAAAATGGTCATAGGTTCAATAATTGCTAAAATGGCTGGCTACGGGCTTGCTTAGTGTGTGAGTGAACTTGTTAGGACAAAACTGGGTAGACTGGTCGAGCCTAGCCGAGATGGTGAAAGCCAAAAAAATCCCTCTGCATGAATTTCCCTGCCTCCATGAGTGAGTGTCCCAAAAACAAGAATTACCCCCCTTAAGTCTACATGTGTCTAAGTCGACACATGTTTCTCATGAAGAACATTCCTTCCCTTTGGAAGTCACTTTTCCTTCCCCAAGAACTTAGGATTAAAACATATCATTTTAAACAGCCTTTGGAATAATAATAATAAATTATTATTCTCTTTGACTTAATCCCCTAGAATTAACCCCTCTTTCAAACCTCTCATCTCCCTCTCCCTTACCTAACCTAGTGGAGCTTAGTCCCCCATCACTCTTTCTTCATGGTCGGTCTATAACAACGATGTTTTTATATTAATAATATGAATATTTACATGTACAAAATAGGCTCCTGGCCTTTAACACCTAGGCTCTTCGGCCTAGTAACACATAATCCTACCAACTTATAATTACTTGGCTCACTAACCTACAAAACATGTTTACAATTCATAAATACAATTGGGGCTCATCCTTGGGGTATTATAATCCCCTCCCCTTATTTTTGCACTGTCCTCAGTGCAACTTATTTACACAACGTCAACAAGATTTTCAAAATCTTCAAAAAGATTTGGGTATTCTTCCCGCATAGCTTCCTCATGCACCCATGTTGCATCCTCAGGACCATACCAGGTCCACTGGACCTTTACAATCCCTATAACTCGATTTTGGAGCTATTTTCTCTTCCAGTCCAATATGCGCACTAGATGCACTTGCAAGATGCCTTCTTTCTCCACCTGAATCACATTCCAATCAATAACATGATTAGCATTAGGTATATATTTCTTAAGAAATGAAACATGAAACACATTATGTACAGTCATGGATGAAGGCAATGCAAGCATATATGAAACCGGTCCAATTCTTTCTAGGATTTCAAATGTCCCACAATATCTGGCTGCCAACTTCGAACAGTTTCCCAGCTTCAAGGAACTTCTGTTGGCTTTCACTTTCAAGAAAACATGATCACCCACTTTAAACTCCCTGTGGGTTCTATTCTTATCATCATAAATTTTCTGCCTTTCTTGGGAAATATTTGAATTCTGCTTAATCTTCAGCATTTTCTCTTCCATTTCCTTGAGAAATTCTAGCCCAATTATTTCTCTATCAACTGGGTTATCCTAGCGTACTGGGGTGTTGCACTTTATTCCATAAAGTTCTCCAAATGGGCTCATATTCAATGATGCGTGATACCCATTATTGTAGGAAAATTATACCAAGTGTAGGTAGTCTTCCCATTTATATGGTTTGTCCATCACATACATCCTTAGCATATCTTCTATCACTTGGTTAACCCTCTCACTTTTCCCATCATACTGAGGATGATAGGTAGTGCTGAAGTTCAGATTCGTTCTGAACCCTTTGAATAACCCCTTCCAAAACTTGGAGGTAAATTTTGGGTCTCTGTCAGACAAAATTTTCTTGGGGATATTATTCAATCATGTTACTTCCCTCATATAGATTTTGGAAACATTAGTTTCCTTGTGAGTGTTCTTCAATGGAATAAAATGTGCAGCTTTAATAAGCTTATCTTCCACCAACATGATGGAATCATGTTTCTTTCTGGTTCTAGGAAATCCTGTGATGAAATCCATTGTCACCACTTCCCACTTCCACTTAGGAAATGGTAATGGCTGTAGCAACCCTATTGGGTGCCTGTTGGCCCTTGGTTATGGAAGGAAGTGAAGAAAAAGGAAGGAAAGGCAAAATGTGAGCTTCGTGGGAGACACAGTAACTGTCCCTGAGTCGAAGTGAGAAAAAGAGAAGCAAAGATGGAGAGAAGTGTGGAAAAACAAGTCATTGGACGAGGAGATCAAGGATGACATATCAACAAGGAAGAATGATCATGGAAAACTCAACAAGCAGAGAAATCCATCATTGGATTCTTTGGAACACCACACGATGAAGAAGGAAATATAGGCTAGTGAAGCCTGGAAAAAGTGGATCAAGTTGACCCAGGGTTTTAGACACCTAGGGTTTTGGTATCTAGGGTTTTGGCACCTAGGTTTCAACCTAATGCTATTGGTGAGGGATTGTAATGTATAAATAAAGGTCAAGGGGACCTGGGTCGGGTTGGTCATTGAGTATTGGTATGATATTGTTGTTATAGCTCTATTGTGGAGGGAGAGGATTGTATTGTGAGATCTTCAGTTGTGTGCGAAGGTCAAGTCCTGAAGCTGGGTGCGCAGGAAGGGGAGAGAAAGAGAGAGAAGAAAGAAGATATGCTAGTTGAGAGCATAGATAATAACTATATGCTTTACCTTAATAAATCATAAGAACAGTTCTGTGGATGTAGCCCTAGAGAGAGGGTGGACGACGTATATTTTGTGTCGTATGTGTGATTGATGCCTAGATCTCTGTCATTGTTATATTTTTATTTGTAGTCTTATGTTAGATCAGATCTATAGTTGTGTAGGATATACGTAGATGATAAGTGATAAATGAATGTTGTATTGTTGTTGTGATAGATCCACTTGATATTCCCCTAGTTGTAGACATTCCTGTCCTACAACCCCCCTCTTAGCTGCTTCAGGTGAGACTGCATCTGCTTCGCAGGTGCTACCGAAAGGGACTATAGCTAGGGCTTGTTGGTGCACTCTTGGAGTGAACCTTGGGTCTTCCCCTATGCCAACAAATGGTTCCGTTGCTGGGACATGAATCTATGTAAGGGAATGTCAAGGTGGTTCCCATCGAATATATAGATTCAGAAGTGGATAGAGGATCAAGAGAGGGACTTCGATGAAGCCCAAAAAAAGAACCCTAAGCTAAGTAATGAAGGTTGGCTACAGAGACACATCTTCACCGATATTCATGAGATATTATTTGGAGGAATACATCAAGAGCTATATGAGTGGTTAGCTAGGTTATTCGATACCCAGTTCAAGATTATATCTAGACCTCCTGTGGTCTGGATGTTAGAGTTGATTAATAAGGTTAAGAGAGTCAACAATGCTATATCAAGGGTTGTAGATCACTGGTTCAATAGTACCATTGGAGGGTATATCAATGAATTTTCCATTGACAGAACAAAATCATATAGCCAGGCCAAGAGATACTTCCTCAAAGGAACCAAAGGAAACTTTTTGCAATTTTTGAAGCTAAGAATCAACATGTTGTTGCATGAAAAGAACGTCTTAAAGATACAATAGATTGGTTGGATCTAGAAAGGCTAATGTTCAAGAATTTGGACAACGACAACGACATAAATGTTGGACATACACGAAGTGGGAAAGTATTTCGAGGGGTTCATCTTGAGAACCTGTTCAAGAAAAACTACGAATATGAGGGCTTCTACAATGGAGAAGAGGCATATCTGACATATGAAGAACATTCAGAACCCACCAGAGTAGAGGAAGAGGAAGTTGAAGAACGTTTCTATAACGAGCCAGAAACATCAGGAACTACGCATACCACTAAAGTAAGTAATATCAATCCTTTTGTTATTTTAGAAACTCTAAGTAATCAAAATATTCCAAATCACCAGAGTCAGCAGACTACTATTACTAGTAGTTCATCATCTACTCAGAAAGGAAACCTAGGCAGATCTATGGCAGATGAGATGAGGCTCCCTATATTTAAAGGATATGGATCTAAAGATCTTGATCAACACTGGTTCTTGTGCGAGGCCGTATGGAACATTAAAAATATTACCGATGAAGATGTTAAAAGAAACCAGTTTAGCACTACATTGAGGGATTGCGCGCTGAGCTAGTACATGAAGCTTGTCTAAGGACTTGCGTAGCCTAAGCCACTAAATGAGATCAAGAATGCACTGGTTGTAGAGTTTAAAAAACCTAATTCAGATTCACAGTGTATTACTAAGTTGAAGGAGATCAAACATAAGGAAGTCGAACCTGTTTGGGAGTTCAATCAGAGATTCAAGACCCTAACAGGCTGATTGACTTTTAAGATCCCAGATGAGCAAAAAAAAGAATGGTTCATCGCTGCTCTTTTACCACACATCAGAATTCCCCTGATGACGAAGAATATTTCATTGCAGGCAGAATCTTTGGAGATTTCCATGAAGCTTGAATCAACACCTATGGGAGAATCTATCTCAAGTATGAGCCAGATGTTGAGCCAGCTGACTAGTTTGTCTCTACAGGTTGAGGATATGAAGAAGGACAAGGGGAAGGGAAAAAGAGAATATATCTAGTGTGTAAGATGCAGATCCAAAGGTCATGATAAAGAACATTGTCCCCTATTTCATGAATATTTGGCCTCAGGAGCGCTGAGCCCCTTGAAGCAAGTTAACCTGCCCTGGTGCAAAGTATGCAGAAAATGACATCGCCCTGGTGAGTGTTATTATATGCAGAAGTATGTTTAGACACCCAAAAACATGTACTTCACATTCTATATGTTCGTAGGGAATGATGATAGATATTGTATGGATTTTGACCTGATGCATGAAAGATCAAGAGACATATACAAGATCCAAGGCGAAGTACACCAAGAAGGAAACAATGCAGAGTATAATTATCCAGGAAGAGGAAGTTTCAATCCTCATGGTGCATATAGAGGAGGAGGAGGAGGAGGAGGAGGTATGGGTTGAGGCTGAGGGAAAATAATCTGTTACAACTGTGCGCAACCAGGACATTTAGCGAGGGACTGCCAGAACCCTTGCACAACCTACAGTTATTGCAATTCCTTCGAGCATGTCATCGAGAACTTCCCTTACCGCTAGCTAAGCTTAAGGAAAGGAAAGGACCTCAACAAAACCCGCAAGTGCAACTGATATATGATGAACCTTACGGAGTAGACCCTAGAGCCACTTTTATCACTCAAGGAGGCGCTGCTATAGGAGAAGCCAAAGCAGCCTAAGGAAAGACTGCAGACGACCATAGAGTCAGGAAAGCTATAGAGAAGACCCCAATGTTCAATGCTAAGAAAGAAAGACAGATATTTGAGGAGGAAAGAAAAGAGTTCAAAGGAGATCAAGGGTCTTCATCAAAGAAAAAACCAGAAATCAAATAATATGGCATGCCTCAGGCATTTGATCAGTCTGCGTCACCAACAAAAGGAAAAGAGGTAAGAAAACTCATGGAATTTTTGTGCACTTGTGTTAAGTTGATTCAAGATAAAAGCGGTGTAGAAGAATTACAATATTTAATCAAGCAGTATGAGCTAGGAAAGATAGAATCCTTACTGAATAGGGAAGTGCACCAAATTGGGAAAAGGAGAAGGACAAATAAAGAATTACACCTGAATGCTCAAATAAAAGAATATGATATAGACTATGTGGTCCTCAACTTAGGGTCGGAGGTCAATGTCATGACGAAGCAAACCTGGGCATTGATGGAAAAATAAAATTTGATCTATTCCCATATCAAGATTAGAATGGCTAATCAACAAGCTGTCAGCCCATTTGGACGATTGGAGCATGTCCCTGTGGACATCGATGGAGTTAGAACCTTTGTAGATTTTGAAGTAATTGAAATTGTTGATGACAACTTCCCTTATCCTGCATTATTAGGAATTGATTGGGGCTTCAACAATTATACTATTTTTGATCTAAAGAAGAGGCATATGAAATATGAAAGAGATGGCCTTATGGTCATTGCACCTTTAGATCCAGATGAGGGTCCTCGATACACAGAGCCTATCAGAGAAGAAGACCATGCATACAAACTAGAAAACATCTACAAACTAACAACCAGACAATAGGATTATATCAATCCTATAGCAGATGGGAATCTGAGGTGGCGAAGAGACATCACATGTTTATCAGACTCAGAAAAAGTGTTGGATAACTGGAAGAACCGGATGTATGAAGTCTCTACCAGAAGATGTGCTAGAATAACTGGAGAGGTTTGTTGGATCGACACAACAATGAGTAGCTTACCCACATTTTATGGGATGAACCCTTTAGAAAAATTCTTATCAGAGTTTGAGACAAGTGTACCAACACAATAGAGGCTGTTGGAAATGGATGAGGCCATGAAAGCCACACCAGCAAGATGGTGGGGGATGCACAAAGGAAACATCACAGACTAGACACAATGTCTAACTTTGATGACAACACAGTTCTCAACACAAGTAGGAAGCTGCGAAGTGAGGTACACAGGTTGAATTTTCCCAAAGGACCATGTGCAAAGCTACAAAGAGGCTTGGAGTGACATTCCTTGAGAACAATGGGTGCACATATTCATTAACACGCTGGACACGATCCCTATCAATTGGTACCTTCAAGAAGAGCTGCGCCTCGTCACTTCAAATTGGGAAGGTATGATCCAGAATTTTGTAACCACCTTTTTGTTTGAAAGTGAATTTCCTTCAGTAGACCAAGCATTATAGATTTTGAGACATAAAGTATTTAAGGAGGCATCTGGCCTTCCTTTGGAAAAAGAAGAGGATGAATGGACCGCGCCATTCCAGAAATTGTAAGGATGTTACAACATTAATGCCGATGAAAATCTTGATCTGAGGAAGGTAAACATCGTTGAGACAGAAGGCCATAGAAATGTGGAAGGACCAGGAGTTGAGCTGCCATTAATAGGAAAACTGATCAAAATAAAGAAAGTCAATATTGGGACAGAGGAGACACTGAATCTTGCCAATGTCGGAGATTATTGGGATGCTGCTACCATTGACAAGATTATAGAGTTATTGCACGAATATCAATAATTGTTCCCGACCAAGTTCAATGATATGAAGAGAATCAAAGGGTCTATGGGTGAGATGAGAATACCTTTGAAACCAGATGTGAAGCCAGTCAAGAAAATACCTTACAGACTGAACCCGAAATACAAGGAAAAATTGAAGATTGAGCTCGGCAGAATGCTGGAAGCAGGGATTGTTGAACCTGTCGAAGAGTCAAAGTGGATCAGCCCTATGGTGGTACAAGACAAGAATACAGGAGAAATTAGGATCTATGTGGACCTCAGAAATTTGAATGATGCCTGTCTGCATGACCCTTTCCCTACACCATTCACAGACAAAGTGTTGGATAATGTGGGAGGCCAGGAAGTATATTCTTTTTCAAACGGCTTTTTGGGATACCATTAGATCCGCATTGCCAAGGAGGATAGTCATAAGACTACATTTTCCACAGAGTGGGGATCCTACCAATATACAATAATGCCATTTGGATTGAAGAATGCCCCAACCATCTTTTCCAGGCTAGTGGTCGAAGCATTCAAAGAATTTTTGCATAAATTTTTAGAAGCATACTTTGATGACTAGACTCCTTTTAGTTTGTTGAAAAATCATATTGAATTTCTAAGGCTAATGTTGGACAAATGTAGGCAGTGTCAAATTGCTTTGAATCTGAAGAAATGCACCTTCTTCTCACCATTTGGAGTGCTATTAGGTCATATTGTATGTAATCAGGGATTGTTGGTTGACCCATCTAAAATTGAAATTATAGTTGATTTTCCACCTCTTACTTCAGTCAAACAACTGCGCACTGCACTGGGCCATATTGGATATTACAGGAAATTTATCAAAGGATATGCCCAAATTACAACACCAATGGAGAATATGTTGAAGAAGGAATGCCAGTATAAGTGGATAGATGAATGTCAACAGAGCTTCAACACACTGAAACAAAAGATGGTTACAACGCCTATTCTGTTTTTTCCAGATTGGAGCAAAGAATTCCATGTGCATGTCAATGCATCTTCTATTACATTAGGAGTAGTACTGGCCATTCAACAAGCCAATGTTTGGGGGGCGAATATGCAGATGGATTCTACTATTTCAAGAATATGATTTTGAGATCATAGTTAAGCCAGGAAGAATGAACAAGGGCCCAGACCACTTATCAAGGTTGGAACATGGCGAAGAACCTACCAGTTTGGAGGATACATTACCGTATGCACAACTGATCACCATTAGAAATATTGATGACCACTTCACAGACATAGTCCAATTCCTGTCAACAAGAATAGCTCCAAGTGAGTATACAATTCCTCAGAAGAAACAACTAGTGGTGCGTGCTGTAGGCTTTTCACTTATAGCTGGACAATTGTACAAAATGGGACCAAATGAAATATTAAGGAGGTTTGTTATGGAGACAAAGCAACCAATGATCCTCACAGAAGCTCCTGAAGGCATCGAAGGAGGACATTACGTAGGGAAAGAAATTGTGCAGAAGGTTTTGCGAGATGGACTTTGGTGGCCTACGTTACACAAAGATGCTAAAGAGTATGCCAGAGCATGTGATGTATGCCAGAGAATTGGAAAACCATCCCGAAGAGATGAAATGCCATTATCACTATAGATGACCCTACAATCATTTGAAAGGTGGGCCATTGACTTTGTGGGACATATAAACCCACCAGGAAAGCACACAGGAGCAAGGTACATTATTACTACGACAGAATACTTAACCAGATGGGTTGAAGCCAGAGCAGTCAAGAACTGTAGTGCAACTACAACTGCATGTTTTATATTTGATGACATAATAACTAGTTTTGGATGCCCTAAGATCCTTATGAGTGATCAAGGTACACACTTCATCAATAAGACAGTTGAAGCCCTAACTAAATAATTTGCATTCCACCATCAGAAGAGTACACCTTACCATCCACAAGAAAACAGAACAGTTGAAGCATTCAACAATATCTTAAAGACAACATTGACAAAGATTTGCAGCATGAAAAGGGATGACTGAGATTTAAGAGTACCAACACTACTCTGGGCTTATAGAACCACTTGCAAAAAATTAACAATGCAGACCCCCTTCAAGTTGGTTTATGGTCTTAAATCTGTTGTCCCGATGGAATACTTAGTACCAAGCCTAATATTTGTTGCATTTACAAACATGGATGATATCAGCGTTGTTCGCGAGAGGCTTTCATAGTTGGTCAAACTGGAAGAAGATAGATTCATTGGAGGATTTGATCAGCAAGTTCAGAAGGAACGAGAAAATGCCTATCATGACAAGCACATCAAAGAGAAGACATTCAAGCAAGGTGATTTAGTACTGGTGTATAACAGTAAGTTTATCAAACACCCTGGGAAGTTCAAAATGCATTGGCTCAGACCATATGAGATTGAATATGTTACAGAAGGAGGAGCTGCATAGCTGAAGACATTGAAGGGAGACTGGAAGGAAGGATTGGTGAATGGGAGTAGGCTGAAGTTGTACTATGATAACCAGCTACCTCGCAGCTCTCTGTAAAAGCATAAGGAAATGGGTCCAGGTACCAGGTGCTGTTGAAACTGGGTACCATACACAGAAAAGACAGTCTGCACAAGGATGGAAAGGAGGCATAAAGCAAAAAGAAAGGGTTGCACTGTGCAGTCCAAAGTCAAATTAAAACAAGAGGATCAGATCTGAAGTGCCTCAGGATGAGTCACATGTGAGTGTTGGGGTCCTGTTGGCCCTTGGTTATGTAAGGAAGTGAAGAAAAAGGAAGGAAAGGAGAAAATCGAGCTTCACGGGAGACACAGTAACTATCACTGAGTGGAAGTGAGCAAAAGAGTAGGAAAGATGGAGAGAAGTGTGGAAAAGAAAGCCATTGGACGAGGAGATCGGGGACGACAGATCAACAAGGAAGAAGGATCATGGAAAACTCAATAAGTAGAGAAATCCATCATTGGATGCTTTGGAACATAGTGCGATGAAGAAGGAAAGACAAGCTGGTGAAGCCCAGAAAAAGTGAGTCAAGTTGACCTAGGGTTGTGGTATCTAGGGTTTTGTCACTTAGGTTTCAACCTAAGGTTGTCGGTGAGGGATTGTAATGTATAAATAAATGTCAAGAGGACCCGGGTCAGGTTGGTCATTGAGTATTGGTATGATATTGCTGTTATAGATTTGTTGTGGAGGGAGAGGATTGTATTGTGAGATCTTCAGCTGTGTGTGAAGGTCAAGTCCTGTAGCTGGGTGTGTAGGAAGGGGAGAGAAAGTGAGAGAAGAAAGAAGATCTGCAAGATAAGAGCGCAAATAAGAACTGTATGCTTTACCTTAATAAATCATAAGCACAATTATGTGGATGTAGCCCTAGAGAGAGGGTGAACCATGTATATTTTGTGTCATATGTGTGATTGATGCCTGGATCTATGTCATTGTTATATTTTTATTTGCAGTCTTATGTTATATTAGATCTATAGCTGCGTAGGATAGACTTAGCCGATAAGTGATATATGAATGTTGTATTGTTGTTGTGATAGATCCACTTGATATTCCCCTAGTTGTAGACATTCCTATCCTGTAACCCCCCTCTTAGCTGCTACGGGTGAGACTGCATTTGCTTCGTAGGTGTTGTGAGTGGGAAATACCTCTATGGAATAGCACTTAGAGTTTTATCATGCCTGCAGAAAAGACCTAAAGATTCCTACTTTATACCATCATCCTGGACCTAATCCCCATTATTCTTAAGAAAATATATGTTAAGAAGATAAAGTGAGCATACCTTATTTCGGGCGTTTGATATCGATCCTTCTTCACGCTTTGTCTCTCTTTGACTGCAGCTCTCCTCCCAGGGATGACCTGCATTCACAAAAGACAAACAAAGAAATCCACATGCATTTGATCTATAGATTAATGTGTTAGAGATTTAATCAATATGTACGCAATAAACCATGAAAACCTCATATGGTGGGATGGGAAAAGTACTTCTTTATTATTAACTTCAATAAATCAACTTACAATGATGAAGCCAACCATTTCTCTACGAACCTGGTCCTAGGATCCTCTTCAACTGTCCTCCAACTTCTTTTCTCTATACTTCTATTTACACAAGGATGGATAAAGGTTGGGACAAAGGGAATGCGCAATCAACTATAGTTTCTTTACTATGATTCTCCTCTTCCAAATGGGACCCCTAACCCTTATTTTATAGGCTAGAAGAAGCTAGGTATTTGGTTGAATTTCCAGCCATGCATGGCCAAAAGGTTTAGTTAACTTACCCAAAGATGTGTGTTCTGTCATCAACTTTTCTTTTTTCGTGATTTTGTAGGTACATGCGGGTTGTATTGGGTCAGCTAGCATGTACATGCGTGCAGTAATGTAGCAGAGAGTGTGGGCCTTTATAAAAGGGTTTTTTAAGAAGAGTTGTTCAGCAGTGTTTTGGCAAAGAAGGAATCTGAGATGACCTGATTCTAGGTAAGCATGTCTGGTGAAAATTAGGGTTATAACAGATGCCCCCTAATGTGTGAGGTCAGAAGAGCATCTGATCACCGAAATACATTAATAATCTTCACCGATGTGACGAACAAGTGAGCCCAGGGACCAGAAATCAGGAGGTGCCATCTGCAAAAATAATAATTGTCTCACCGAGGCAGGCATACCCATGCTCGGGATAAAATAAAATCATGGCTACCAATCAAATACACTGTAGATCCATGTCATATAACTATATAAAGTGTAGCCATGAGAAATACACAACAGAGCTACATCTCGAAATAAAAAAGATATACATGTAGAGTATCCATCTTCTAGAAACTGATAAGGCCTGATGGCTGGAGCTGATGTCTCCATAAGTCGAGCAACAACTTCAAAATATTCAAAAATCAGGTAGGATTGTAATATGAGTGTATGACTTCACTACCCATAGGTCTTCAATGACTCATCGGTCATGGACTAGAGAATCTTGATGATCAGACTAAAGGCTTCATTTATTTCGAACAAAGACTTGATTGGACATTCAGGATGGTCGGGTATGAGGGCAAGAGACAAATTGTAGAGGGGCTGACTCAGGCTTGGTAAAAAATTCCCTTAGACAATAGCATGAAAAATGATGAGACTCAGGAAGCATGGCATTAACATAAGTTTACGAGGTAGGAGGAAACACAAACTCTCCATATGTTTGGACGAATAACCAAATGGAGGAGGACAAAACTCTATGTAGCGAGAACAACTTCCTAAGGTCTTATTAAATCCCAGAGTTTGACGAACAAACATACAGATGTGCTTTATCCAAGGGCGACTCATTATGCTGCCAATAAAGAAAATACTTTTCCCTTCTTCTTTCTGGGGTATATTTGATTTTTTTGTCTTTTTTCAATAATTTTGGAAAAACAATAAAAGAATGTTACGTTACAAAGGAGGAACGAGTGTTGCAAACATACAAGTTAAGGGCGTAGGGACAAGACTGATGTTTAAAGTAAGGACACTTGGGAAAAATCCTCCAGGGGCCAAAGGTGTCAAGACGCAGAGGCAAAGTGATACAGGGCTTGCGTATAAGGCATACTTTAGATGGTTCAGTTGAGAGCAACATGGAGCCGACATTAGGCCAAAGACAAGGGTATGCAAATGCGATTAATAAAACACACAATGGTAATGTCCTTCAATGTGAGTTTAACGATCCCAGAGAAGGTAAGATCAACAATTTTTCATATTTAGAGAGTCTGAAAAAACGTAAAAGGAGACTCCACTGGGGTACCTTTTTCGAAGGTAGTCTAGTCGGTTCAAAAAAGGGGTAAACTAGCACCGAAAATATGTCTTTTCAAAACCATTTTAACGAGTGTGATAAAGACAAAATAACTCGGCCATTTTTTCATTTTTAAGGAGTCTGAAAAAATCTTAACTATGGACTCCATCAAGAATGTTCTTCTGGACCATTTTAACGAGTGTGAAAGAATAAGGTCACTCGGTGATCTTTTCAATTTTAAGGAGTCTGAAAAGAGATTAACTATGGACTCCGTGGGGGTTCCTTTTTCGTACATTTAGTCCCCCAGGCCTGAAAAAGGGTTAAAATGATACCTGGGAGTACTCTTCCAGAGAACTGAAGTTCCTTAGAGTATACCTTTGTTTGTACAGTTGACCGTCTGGATTGAAAAAGGGGTAAACTACCGCTAGACATGACTTCAAATTTCAGTTTAACAAGCGTGAAAGGCCACAATATCGCTCGACAATCTTTTCATGTTTAGAGGGTCTGAAAAGGACTTAAAGAAGACCCATTATGTTTTTTTGGAGTCCCGAGGGGGAGGTCAAGAGTGAAAATGAATCATGCAAATGAGGCTCAAACTCGTAATCAGGAAAAACAACAAGGACTCCCAAGCCTACATTCATTAGTGACAGCATGGACACCATAATGCAACCAGGATCTACCTAGGGAATCCATGTTCCAATAATCTCTACCACCAAATCGTGACACTTCTAAAGCAACAATGATGGTTTTGTGTTGCAACTTCATGAGATCGATCCTATGGCAAAGGGATAAAGACAACGAGATACAAAAGTCAAGGTGGAAACCTAACATACATGCTCAAGTTGATCATCTGAGGTTTTTCCCATGGACTGTCAAAAGTTACCCAAAACTCCAAAAACATGTCCTAATCCCTGATCGTACCCTTCCAACGCAACTCTTGAATCACTCTAAATGGTTTTTGGTTTAAGGAAAATGATAAGGGGGGCCAAAAAAGTGACAAAAGGGGCCAAAAAGTCTATAAATAGAAGCTGGCAACTCATTATCACCATTGCTTATTTGAAAATTGACTCTGGAGCAAAAAACTCCCTTTGATAAAAGTGGTGATTCCGGGAACTACAGTGGACAAAATGACCATTTGTCTGGACCAAGTAAGTATAAACTCTCTCCTCTTACAATTTAAATATTTATTTATTCTTTTGGTTTCAAGTTTTGGGGGGGTTTCAACCTTCAAAAGGTATGCCCTAGGTCCACTCGGGCAGAGGAAAAAATGCATGCGTGTACACACAAATTTCATCATTATAGCCCACGTGGACCCCTTTATTTAATCAAAAAATTTAAAAACAATAAGTGTTAACCCTCCTGAACTTGGTGTTTTGCAGGATGTATGTTCACTGGAGGGAAAGAGAGCATGAGGAGTTTAGTGAGTTGGTTGGGGAAGACCCCAATGTTGTTGCTTCCTTAATGCAATGTGGGCTTCTCAAGTTCTTCCTATGTCCTTTTATGTGGGCACAACCTAGGCTACTGAATGCCTTGGTTGATTATTGGCATCCCGACGCAGAAGCCTTTATGTTAGAGGGGCAGTCACTAGTGCCTACAACAGAGGAAATATATTTTTTGACTGGCCTCTCTAGGAGAGGGGAACCAGTCAATTTCCAGACATTTCCTTCGGGGCCTCATAACATATCAGAATTGATATGAATTTATTGTGAGGTTGGTATAGACTGATCGAGCTCATAGGTTCCCATAAGCAGGATCACGGACTTATCATTGCAGGTGATTGTGTTTCTTATTGGGCGGATGACTGGTTCTGTGGCTCTACATCAGGCGTCCTGTGCACAGATGAACTATGCAGTCCATTTCTTAAATGCACAAATATTTGACTAGAGCACTACACTTCTAGATTGTATGAAGAGGCAGCTGACAGATTGTCGGTCGCGGACGCAAAGGAACTTTGGGTTCAAGATGACTCTATGCTCTTTCTTCTTTGAAATAGTTTCGAGTTTTAGTCCTTGAGTGGTGGTACAAGGACATTAGGCCTCTCTTCCAATAGTTTGCAGATGGGCAGTGTTACTTCCACGACAAGGTGGTGGAAGGACCAATGAGTCCTTTGATGACGATTTCTTTGCTTGGTTGTCACGACAGATCCCAGTCATAGAGAATTACCCTTATGCTAGGATTGATTTCTTGAGAGATCCTAAGATACCGGTACCTCCTGGCGAGGAGCAAGGAGAGATGGGTAAGTTTGCATCGTTATTTTATTTTTTTTATTTTTTGTGAAACATATGTAATTTTTATGTTGTTTTTTTTTTATATATCATTTTTTTTTACACCAGAGTATTTGACGCATATGTGTCTATTACATGCAGATGTGGGACCAGTGCGACCTACGAATTATATGAGGAACATGCGTTGTCCTTGGCCAAGGGCCACACTTGCCTCCGCAAGGGGACCAACAACAGCAGGAGAGCTTCTAGCCGGTGAGGCTGAGAGGGTTTTGAGACGAGTCGAGTGAAACTTTACCTCGCTCACCCGCACAGTCCCTATGGTAGAGATTGAGGATCTACCACCATCTATGAAGCCTCATGTAGTGGGGGCACCCTGGATGTGGGTCCGACTGTTTCGGCATTTGGAAAATGTTGTTGATCATTACAATAGGGCCCACAGGCCTTGACCTTAGTTAGTCTATACTTTTCACATGCCGAGAGCACTACTTGTATATATGTTTTGAGGGCATAAGCCCCATGACTCATTACTGGTCATACTTTTGAGGCACTTGCGTCCACCTATGTACTCTGATGATTATGATATTATATATGGATTTTTATGTCTTTTATTGTCTTATGGATCATATTTTCCTTTAAAAATGTATTTACATGTTTATGTGTATGTCTTTTTATATGTGTGTGAGATGCCAATCTAAAATTTGATTAGCTAGAGTATCTGTAATTTGGTTTAATCTCCTAGGAACATGAAAATATGTAATATAATCAAATCTTTGTTCTAAGAGACGTACCCTAAGGAATCGTTGGTGTAAATTCGGATCATGAACATGGTATACTCTATTTAACTGAGACACAAATAGCTAAGCATCTAAATAGAATCAGAGATGAGAGATAGCAAATGATAGGGTGTCACAAAGAAAATCAATAACTACACTGTACTCGACGACATTGTTTGTGGTGTCACCTAAGCATATACCTATGGAAGATAATAACTGGCCTTGAGGTGTAAAAATTACCCAAGCTGAGGAGGTAAGCCTCCGAGTGTGTCAGCTAGCACCGTCTATGTACCCAATGAACACCTCTGATTCACTTGACATATGCCACAGTGATGAAAGATAAAATAAAAAATGACATGTCCATAATACTAAAAGAAACTAGAAAGTAATAGTACAAAGACTATACATATGTTAAAAAAAGTTACCCAAGGTGACCTACCTATGAGTAATACTTCTTGAGGTAGAGCCCATTTCTAGGCTCTACCAAAGCATTTCCTTCAAAGTTGACCAGACGATAAATGCCCTTTTTTAGAACCTCTTTTATGATGAAAGGTCCGAACCACATGGGTTTGAATTTTCCTACCCCCAGGGGGTCCTTATCTTGGTCATAGACCAGGACAAGGTCGCCTTCAGAGAAAATCCAAGGACGAACGGACCGATCATACTGACACTTGACCTTATGTTTGTGAGCCTTGTTGGCCAGGGCTGCATTACGATGCTGCTCATTGAGCCACTCAAGGTATAATAACTGTTCTTCAAGTAGAGAAGTGTCTGGAAATAACTGTACTGCCAACTTTAGGGATAGGATCTGACATTCGATAGGCAAGACTTCTTCCAGCCCGTAAATGAGTTGAAAAGGCGAGAAACCGGTTGCAGTCTTAATAGACGTTCGGTAAGCACATAATGCCGAGTACAACATCAAATGCCAATTTGACTTGGTTGAGTTGATCGTTTGATGTAGGATGGTCTTAAGAGATTTATTTACAGCTTCCACCTGACCATTTTCTTGGGGGTAGTAGGGTGACGAATGTTATTTCCACAACCCAAGATTTGATGTTAGTTCGATCATCATATGGTTATGAAAATGACTGCCATGATCAGTGAAAATCTCTCTTGGGACGCCAAACCTTTCTATTATCTGGTTGAATAAAAAGAGAGTTGTAGTCTCTCCATCATCTTTAAACGTTGGCATAGCTTCGACCCACTTCGTGAAGTAGTCTATGGCTACAATGATATAAGGAGGGTTGCATGTAGTGTAATCAATCCCCCACTTGGTGAAGGGACCAACTGTGATGACAGGAAACATGGGAGCAGGATGTGCCCTCATCTTCCAAGAGAAGATCTGACATGGGTGGCACTTCTTGACCGATTCGATACAATCTTTGATGAGTGTCGGCCAGAAGTAACCTGCTCGTAAAATATTTTGGGTTGTTTCCCACCCATAAAAATGACCGACACATGCTCCGGTATGGCAATCATTAAGCATGATAACTTCTTCTTCGTGAGTGAGACATCGACGTAGGATGCAGTCTACACCTCTTCGATACAATGTATCGTCAAGTATGAGATAATTCTTGGCCTAATGGCATATATGACAACGATCATCATGAGAAGCAGAGGTGGGGCACTTCAAAGTCTAGAGATAGATAAATATATCTCCATACCAGGGATCCGAAGATGCGAGCAAAAACATATCTCCTCTGACGATTAGTCCTGATGATGAATCCCGATTCAGATTCAAAACATCGATGACAAAAATGAAACCAACTGTGGATTATCCGACAAAAAACTTCGAAACATATCTCCTCTGATAGGCGACTCTTCAGGCACAACCTCACCTGACTCAATCAGAAGTTTTGAAATAAGTTCTGCGAAGACCATCGACTTTTTGGATTTTGTTGA
Organism: Picea engelmannii; assembly: GCA_009831015.1. Classification (NCBI taxonomy): domain Eukaryota; kingdom Viridiplantae; phylum Streptophyta; class Pinopsida; order Pinales; family Pinaceae; genus Picea; species Picea engelmannii. The sequence goes on from ML781228.1 coordinate 1,539,523, forward strand.
AAAGAAATCTAAGTCAAATTCCTGGAGGAAGACTATCCATCTACTGATATTTCCGCCTATTACCCGTTGTGTCAACATGTACTGAAATGGATTCACAACAACAATGATGGTGGTCTTGCAAAATAGAACATAATGACGAAACAGTTGAACAGCATGGATTGCTACCAACGTAAGTTTTTCGATATGAGAATAATTGAGTTTCGGTTTGACTAGGCCTCGGCTCAGGTAATAGATCACATGTTCTGAGAACAAATCATCTTCATGAACTAATACCATGCCGATGGTTTGTTAGAAAAATAGGACCACGGAGCAATAAAATAAAAAAAATGCAGAAACAAAAACACAGAAACCACACAATACAAGAGAGACATAGATTTACGTGGTTCACCCAGTGTGGGCTACGTCCACCAGAGAAATTGCCAGGTCCTTCCTTTATTATTATCTAGCAAATGAAGGGATACAACCTACAGCAAAACCCGTTGTAACTTCCTCT
>ML781228.1:1550875-1564017 GCA_009831015.1 Picea engelmannii
TGTTAAGCCCTAATATTGGCTCATTAACCCTTAATTGGGGCATATTAGATTAGTAATGTTATTTTATTTATGTCAACTTGCTCATTAACCCTTAATTGGGGCATATTAGATTAGTAATGTTATTTTATTTATGTCGGCTTTAGGCCATTAGTTGTAATTATACCTCCTAGTCTCCTATATATACCAAGGAGACATTTTCATTTTGAATCATCTAGGACTTGAACATTTAAGTGGGGTAAAAGGAGGTTTCCCCCTCGAAGAGGCTTATTATCTGAAATTATCTCTTTTTCAAGGCGTTGAGTACTTTTCCTGAGGTTTTTCTATGCTATATTGATGTTTGGTTCTTAACAGTATAATAAAAAATATTTGTTATAGTTAGGTGGCCGAAGCAGAGGGGCAGTTGTGAGGGCATGTTTCAATGCTTCAAAAGAGAGTTGAGCGTCATAATCACAATAAAAAGGAACGTCTTTCTTCACTAAGCACATAAATCCCTTTGTGATCTTGGCATAGTTAGTGATGAAACGTCTTAAAAAATTTACCTTGCCCTGTAGACTCTGAAGTTGAAGGATTGTGCACGGGGGAGGCAAATGAATTATTGCCTCAACCTTGAGAGGATCGACCATGATCCCTGTTGTTGACACTATGAAACCTAACAAACATCTGGATGTTATGCAAAAGCTACACTTGTTTGGATTCAAGCGAATCCAGAAGTAGCGACATCACTCAAAGATAAGTCAGAGGTGTGTGGGATGATATTTTATTTTGTGAGATTGAGATGATAAATCATCTAAATAGGCCTCGACTATATGCTTGAGATCATGGAAAGAAAAATACATGGCCCACTGAAAGGTCGCTCCATCATTTTTGAGACCAAAGGGCATTTTACGATACGCGAATGTACCCCATGGACAAATGAATGTCATTTTGTGCTGGTCTTCGGGTTTGATTTTTATTTGATTATATCCCAAAAAACCGTCCATGAAAGAGAAGGCCTCACAACTTGCACATTCATCAATTATCTGGTCGATGAATGGTGTGGGAAAATTATCTTTTGGACAGGCCTTGTTCAAATCATGGAAGTCTGTACATACACAAATTGTGCCTTGTTTCTTATTGATTGGAATAGGATTTGACACCCATTGGGTCAAATGGATAGGATAGATAAAACCGACTTTTAGCAGTTTTTGAACTTCAACCTTAATGGTTGTTGCTTTCCTGGGATTAACTGGATGAAGCTTCTGCTGAAAAGGCTTGGCATCTGGATAAGTTGTGATTTCATGTTCAACTATTTTTGGATCGATGCCTGGAATTTCCTCATAAGACCAGGCAAAAACGTCGCAAAATTATTTAAATAGTTCTGTGTAGATTTGAATCTCTCCGGGGGAGCAGTCAGCTCTGACAAAAACATTCTCCACGATGCCAGGGGTTCTGGAGATATTGATCGGTATGGTTCTAGTGATGGTTTCCATATTACCCTCAGCATAAACCTCATGTGTAGCTAAGGGATTAATAGGAAAAGAACTATCTCCAGTCATAGTCAAGGTGAATTCTCTGGATTCGATTCTACTTAAATTTGGGAGGAAGTATGATCTGTGATGGAGATCATCCCAGGGTTTGTCCAGACTAGTCATTGCTTCAATTAATGCTTTTTTGGAGGGAAATACTAAGTCTAACAAATTGGTGTTAGTGAGAGAACCTTGAGCCCAAATAGGCTTTATAGGCGGATCTAACTCTTGTGCAGGAGTTGGATCTATGTTGGTCGAAGCTTGCTGGACTAAAGAGTATGCTACTTTAGCCGCAGACAAGGGCATGGACATGCCCAGGTGCCCTATCCATTCCATCGTGGCCAATGGGGAAGGAAGTATCCACAGATCATTGAAGTAAGTCATGCAAAATGACGAAACTTAGAAAATCTCAACCTTATGGTGGTCGGATGTGAACTTGACATTGCCTTGAGGGGGTGGGTAATCGAAGGTACCCATTAAAGATGGGAATAAACCAACCCCTATGTTGACGATGCCTGGTTTTGGATTATCAATCATTGGGACTGCGGATACCCCCAATGAAGGGTCAGGTCTGGAGAAAGACAATTGATCAATGGTCACAATTCAGTCCTCATGTGGAAACAACAAGACCCGGAAAAATGTAGCAATCACTACTTGCATAGCGTAAGTCCAACTCCTTCCTAACAAGAGATTGTAGTCGAGGGATGCGTCAACTACTTCTACCTCGATGCACATGATCTTCCTTCCTAACTACATGGGGAAAGAGGGAATGATACCATGTGGTTGAAATGAATGACCGTTGAAAGCAGTGAGAAGAGTAGGTGATGGAGATAAAACGGACTGGCCAATGGCCTTCCAACATGCCAATGACATAATGCATGTCGATGCCCCTCATCAACCACCATGCAAAAAATATTTTGAGTAAAATTTTTTGTGGGGTGAGTCACTACTATATGAAATGCTATATGGTGAGGTAGATGAGGTTTTAATTTGGTTGTATCCAACATCATGGTACCTGGATTACAAGTCTCAGTAGATCCTAAAGAGGCTAACAAATATTTCCTCTGGGAAGGGTATCTTTGTAGGACCTCTAAAGAGGACATCGCACAAGGGGTTTGAGACAAATCCTCCACCACAAAATAGTTCTGGGCGGCCCTTGCATTTGGGTTGTGAGAATCTTTTTTGAACTTGCCTTTTGGGATGCGTGTCATTGTTTTTCCCAAAGTCTTCTCGATCCAGAGAGGAAGAGATGGGAGTTCATCTTCTTTGCCCTTCTCAAAAGTGCTTGGTTTACTTTAGTCATGCACTCTAGTCTATATAAAAGCATCACCCTTCATCATATACACATTCATAGATGCGGGATTGTTTGAAGACGGAGAGGGTCCTTGACTACCTCCTTCTGTGCCTGTAGAGGCTTGGGTTAGGTTTTTCCCATGTTGAAATGGATTGGTTAACATGGAAGGCCGTTGCTATGTCATAAAATTTTGGGCCTCTGCAAGCCGAGGACATTAGTGGGTCAGGTGGTCTTCGGTGCACAGGTTGCACAGATACCTCACCTTCCGTTTCTTAGTGTTTCCCCCGCCAACATTATTAGTGGGTTTCTTATCCCCCTTACCCTTCTTTCGTTGTTTTTTCTTTCCTTCAGGCTATTGGGTGGCCTTTGGATTTGTCGATTTCACTGTGTGTACATCTGACGTTTTAGTAGGGGGAGCAGCCAAAACAGTAGTTTGGTTGGCCGCTATGTGTTGTATAGACAATTGTTGCAATTGCTTCGTCAGTTGCTCAGCGGGCTTTGTTTGTGCTGAACCAACAATACCGTCGGCATGTGGTATAGCTATCTGTCTAGTTTTATCAAGTATTGAGCATGGCGCATCTGGCAAGATCTCATATAATAAACTGGATTGAGAATAGATTAGCTCAAGATATTGAGCTCTCATGATGGTGTCTTCTTCAGAAAACAATCCTGACGTCGCAACATCTTTGGATAACTGTGGGACCAAAGACTTAAGGAACCACTTGAGCAAGAATGCTAGTGGGACTGACACCTTAATTAAACTCTTCCAACGTCTCCATTCTTGGATGTGATCAGAGATATGGTCCTCTTTTGTCTGTGAAAAATTGGCCAACAATTCTGTGCCAGTGTCGTATCTCACAGGTAATTGGAAATGGTTTAGGAAAGCCATTGCTAATTTGCCGAAGGAAGAGTATATTGAGTGGTCGAGTTCAATGTACCATTTTGCAACACTCCCAATGAGAGTACATTGAAACAATCGCAACTATACAGAGTCGTCTTTCAATGAGTTAGACGAGCACCAAAGATGGAAGGTGGTCACATGATCTCCTGGATCTTCGTTAGGCTTGGCTTTGAACTTTGGTATGTCCGAAGGCAACTTCATCGGCATAGGGGGACAATGCAGATCATGACATATAGGGTCATTCAACAACCTTGTTTAGTTTGGCAAATGCAAATTTTCCAGGAAAGGTAGTTTGGGTTGTTGGTGATAACCATGGAAAAAGGGACCTAGAGTTTGACTGGCACTAGGTTGCCAAGAAAATTTCATCTTCTGGCCTAGGTTCTGGTAAAAACCATGGCCATGACTAGCGTACGGGTTCTGCGTGTGAGGAGACATCATTGACTAATTCCCAAAATAGGACATAGACATTTGGGCGTGCATTACATTTGGAGGAATTTCGTAAGGGTTGCCCCATGTCGATCCCATGGGGATAGGCATAATACCTTGTCTGGGGTTCCATTGGTTTTGAAAAGAATTTCCCCAGATCGACATTCCTGATGAGGGAACCGATCCCTACCAATAATTCCAAGGCCTTGATGCAGAAGAAGTTCCTGGGTTGGCTCCTTGTGCAGGAATAGTACCATGCATAGGAATAGGTTGTCTGTAACCGGGATTGCCCCCAGTTGGGAAAGCAGTTGACGAGAAAGTGTTGTTACCAAACACACCGAACAAAGAAAATAGTGTCGAACCTACCAACATATTATGCGAAGGTGGTCCTTGACTCCCTGCTCCAAATAAACTATGGTGTGTAGGTGGCCTAGCGGACTGCTAGTGGGTACCACCGAGTGAAGGGGACAAAGGAGCTATATGACCTCCCCTGTAAGGGAAAGTGTTAAAAGGAGATGAAGTGCCCCCCATGTGGCCTTACATAGGAGCATTAGATCTTCCTACCCTGAGACCTAAAGTATGTGAAGTGCAGTAGGAAAGTATAGGACTTGTACCTAAGCTAGGCATCTCGTATGAGAACGGAGGGCCTATCCCACTCGGTGTGAAAGGGGTTGTGACCGCCGCCATAGATGGGATCAGACCACTGTGCGAGGTGGAGGTGGTTGAGACCATGGTGGCTTGGACCGGTGACAGTGGGTTAGGAGGTGGAAACTCTTCTGTGGTGACAACAGTAGTGGGAATTGAAGAATTCCTAGAAGGAGTGACAACATTTGTTTCCATTGCTGCGTGCGACACTGTTTGATACTCGTAAGGGTGAATCGGTATGATGATGGGCACCAAAAGGTTGGAGTTTCATATGGACCAAGATCTTTCAATCCAAAGTCTAAAATGGTCATTTCCTTCGGATGTTGGTCAGGTACAATTTCTTGTGATCCGGTCGCTTCAAAAGACCCTTGTTGGTCTAGCTTTTGCCTTAGCGGTGGTAGAGGTGGCTCCAGTGTAACCGGTGATAGGCCCAAAATCCTTCATGACCAGTGGAGCTCATGATCCTCCACTATGTGAGAATATCAAAGACACCCTAGGGATTTCTATTCATTCAAAAAACAACACACACTAAAAAAGTCCCTCCAAGATAAAACAAGCAAACACTAAACTAATTGGAAGAACAGTTACAACAACCAACACTAGAGAAACTTACCGGTGCAAGTGAAAATCGAACATGGAAGCACCCTCCGAGTATACTATGTAAAGCATGGCCCAATGTCTGTCCTAGGTACCATGGTATACCCCCACAGTCACCTTTGTATGTCTCTAAAAAGATAGGGAACTAGGTTGCCAGTGTGCGAACAATCACCATGCGCGTATAGTCGAAAGTCGGGTACACTAAAATGAGTAGGGTATCGAGCCTGAAACCTATCAAGGGTATCGAAGGCAAGTAGTCCATAAGACAATTGAGAACCTTGAACGGATTTGAGACCCACGAAGCTCCGTGGAAAATGCAATCGACGGAATCCCAAGGCAAGCCCTCTATATGTGTTCTCCACTACGATTGGTCCATCTTTGGAGGGGTTATCTCCACTACCTTTCTGCATGCGACCTCATGTTTATCCCCTGTGTTAGAGGGGGGTCCCAGATAACTTTCACGATACTGGACTTTGACACTCCCTAACTCAGACTCCAATGTTTGATTTTAATGGCCTTGAAGAGTTTCCTCTCCAACCTAATTCAAGGCCCTGACCCTAAACTAGTTGGTTGAACCTACAAACATAAAAAGTCTAATGAATTTTAGATTTAGCATTATCTTTTATGGCTTGTCTTAAGTCAAAGGTTATGAAAGTGAAACTAGTGATGTTTGAAATATGAAAGCAAAATAAACAGAAAGATGGAAACAAAATACCTTCACTTAACTCAAATCTTAAACAACTTTTCAAACTTAAATTTTTCTAAGATCTTTGAACAACAAACTCAAAGAAGGATTTCACTCAACTATGAGCTACTTATGATCTAAGTAAACCATCAAGAAATTATGAAAGCAAAGACTTTTCCCTGGTTACTAATGCAAAAAAACACTTTTAATCCAAACAAAGAAATAAAAGATTTTTTTTTTATTATTTGAATGCTCACAAAGCAAAAAGGAAAAATATCAACAAGTCAAAACCAAGAAAACTTTTGGCCTAAGAGAAGATCAAAAAGAGTCACATTAAAAATCACACATAAGCAAATTAAAACTGGACTCTCACACTTGTCTAAAAACCCTATAAAAGAAAATTATGAGGAAAACTTCTTAATGAAAAAGAAAGCTATTGCTGTGATCAAACCTAAGTTACTAACTGCTATGACAGAGACCCAAAAACCTGAGAGGTATAACTCTTGTCAAAGGAAAGGATGACTGCCTCACCTTCAACAAAAATTTTCTCCACAAGCACACTGCTAACAGTTCAACAACAAGCATGTGCATGTGAGCTGTGTAAAGTTAGAGCGTGTGTACATGTGTGCTGGCCTTATAGAGGCTGCGTGTATCTCTAAAAATTTGAGACAAATGAAAGGCCAAGCAATCCAGCCCAGGAAGAGACCACTAGTACTGAGAACCAGGATCTCTTGAAGACTTAGACATTTACTTTAACAGAAAAAAGAAAACAATCCAAGGAAAAATTCATAGAACAAACCAATTTGAGGTGAAACCTAAGTTATAGACTGCAAACAACAAAGACTAGAAAGAGTTCCAGAAAACCCCTGAGAAGGACTATTTCTGATAGGGGAGAGGATGACTGCCTATCTAAAAGAATTTTTTTGGAATCATACACGCTACTGACACTTCCTTAGCTAGCGTGTACACGTGGGCTGTGAGAAGGTAGGGCGCGGGTACATGCGTGAAGACCTTATACAGGTCGCGTGTACCTCTGTGGGTCTCGGAGAATAAAAAAAATGCAGTCAAGCAAAGAAATAGAGATAACTAGTATGGAAGATCAGAATCTCTATTAGCTCATACTTTTGCAGAAACTTTAAAAACAAGGAATGAAACCAATTTTTAAGAATACCCAAAAAAATATTCCCAAAAACCCTAGAGATCCCCAATATGGTTGCCAATTCTATTGTGAGTGGGAAATCCCTCTACGGACTAGCACTTAGGTTTTTATCATGCATGTAGAAAAGACCTAAATATTCCTACTTTCTACCGTCATCCCGGACCTAATCCCCATTATTCTTAAGCAAATACGTAGTTAAGAAGATCAAGTGAGCATACCTTATTTTGGGCATTTGATATCGATCATTCTTCATGCTTGGTCTCTCTTTGACTACAGCTCTCCTCCCAAGGCTGACCTACATTCACACAAGACAAACAAATAACTCCACATGCATTTGATCTACAGATTAATGGGTTAGAGAGTTAATCAATATGTACGCAATAAACCATGAAAACCTCATATGGCGGGATGGAAAAAGTACTTCTTTATTATTAACTTCAATAAATCAACTCACAATTATGAAGTCGACTATTGCTCCATGAACCTGGTCCTGGGCTCCTCTTCAACTATCCTCCAACTTCTTTGCTCTATACCTCTCTTTTCACAAGGATGGCTAAAGGTTGGGACAAAGGGAATGCACAATCGGGTATAGTTTGTTTACTATGCTTCTCCTCTTCCAAATGGGACCCCTAACCCTTCTTTTATAGGCTATAAGAAGCTAGGTATTTGTTCAAATTTCCATCCATGCATGGTCGAAAGGTTTAGTTAACTTACCCAAAGCCGTGTCTTCCGTCAACAACTTTCATTTTTTCATTCTTTTGTAGGTACATGCAGGCTGTATTGGGTCAGCTAGCGTGTACACGTGTGTAGTAATGTAGCAGAGTGCATGGGCCTTTATAAAAGCATTTTTTAAGAAGAGTTGTTCAGCAGTGTTTTGGCAAAGAAGGAATCTGAGATGGCCTGATGCCAGGTAAGCATGTCTGGTGCACATTAGGGTTATTATAGCAGGTGTTGCCGAAAGGGCCAGTAGCTAGGGCTTGTTGGTGCACTCTTGGAGTGAACCTAGGGTCTGCCCCTGTGCCAACAATGCCTATGCTCAACCTTTACCTTTTGACACTCCATACATCTGGTGATGTATTCTGTAATCTCCTTTTTCATGACTGACCAAAAGTAATAGCTCTTGACTGCTGCCATTGTTTTCTGATATCCAGGGTACCCATCATAAGGCACATGATGCATTTCCTTCAGGACCATAATTATAAATTCCTGAGAATTAGGTACATAAATTCTATTTTTGTATAGGAGTGTCCCATCTGTTTCCAATTTATAATCTTCCACTTTTTGTAGCATCTCACCTTGTTGTAGCTTTGCTACCAATTCCATGTACTGCAAATCTACATTTGCAGCTTCTAAAATTCTTCCTTTAATATTAGTTTGATACATGATAATGGTCATAGCATGTAGTTCATGCACTCTTTTGTTGAGTGCATCATCCACTTTGTTCTCCTTTCCTTTGATATGCTTGATATCAAAGTCATACTCACAAAGGAATTCCAACCATCTACTATGCCTAACATTCAAGGTTGTTTGATCAAACAAATACTTCATACCATTATGGTCTGTCCTCAATTCAAACCTCTTTCCCATGAGGTAATGTCTCCATTTTCTTAGGGCATGCACTATGGCTGCCAACTCCAAATCGTGAGTTGCATAGAGCCTTTCACGCTCTTCAATTTTCTAGACTTATAACATATTGCAAACCCATTCTAGCCGAGGACTCCACCCATTCCTTATTTTCATGCATCTTTACACACTACAAAATCTTCATTTGGATATTCAATCCTTAGGATTGGAGCACTGGTTAACAATTGCTTCAATTGCTGGAAGCTTTCCTCACATTCTTCTGTCCATTGAATTTTTTTCTCCTTCCTTTGCAAGGAAGTGATGGGGTGAGCTATCCTTGAGAACCCTACAATGAATCTTATGTAATAGCTAGCTATATCCATAAAGGATTTGACTTCTATCACATTCTTCGATGTTGACCATTCTCTAATGGCCTCTACCTTCTCAGGGTCCACAACTATCCCATCTTTTGAAATGATATGCCCAAAATAATGGATCTGATTTTGATACAATGATCACTTGCTCAATTTGGCATACAGTTTGTGATCTCTTAGCACTTGCAAGACCATCCTCAGATGATGTTCATTCTCTTCCTCTGACTTGGAATACACCAGGATGTCATCCAAAAAGACTATGACAAACTTATCTAGATATTCCCTGAATACACCATTCATTAAACACATGAAAAAAACAGGTGCATTTGACAACCCAAAAGGAACCACTATGAGTTCATAATGACCATACCTTGTTCTGAAGGTGGTCTTGCTGATGTCTTCATCTTTGATCCTTACCTGGTGGTATCCTGACTTGAGATCTATTTTTGAAAATATCTTGGCATCCTTCAAATGATCAAAGAGATCATCGATCCTTGGCAAAGGATACTTGTTCTTAATAGTCACTTTGTTCAACTTCCTGAAATTGATGCACAATCTTAACATCCCATCTTTCATTTCAAAAACAGGACCGGGGAACCCCAAGGTGACACACTTGGGGACATATACCCATTCTTCAGAAGTTCTTCAAGATGCAATTGCAGTTCTTTCAACTCTGGTGTACTCATTCTGTAAGGAGTTTTTGACATTGGAGTTGTTCCAGGCATCATGTTTATAGAGAAATCAATATCTCTCTTCGGGGGTAGTTCGGGTACCTCCTGGAATACATCTCCAAAATCCTTCAATACTGTATGGTATTCAATAGTTGATACCTTATCCTTAGGTGCATATTCCATATGAGCTACAAATAATTGGCAGCCTTTCCTGTAGCACCTCTTCAACTACATTGGTGAGATTTCCCTGACAAAAACTGCTCTGAGAATTCCTAGGACTTTTCTTTGATTTCCTTCCTCATACAGGCAAGTGAATGCCTTGTTATGAAATTCTAATATGGCATGGTGTTTGTCCAACCAATCCATTCCAATTAGAAAATCATACAACCTAAAGGTAAGATGTTCAATTCATCCCTTGTGCTCAGTCCATTCATGTCCACTGGACATGACTTAACCAACTCAACAACATTTCTCTTGGATCCTGTAGCCAGCTGCACTAACCAATATTTTCCATTCTTTCTTCTTCGTAAATGCAAACTTTCCACCACTCTAGGATCTATATAACTATGACTAGCTCCTGAATCAATTAAAATAATAATGGTATGGTTGTTGATCATACCTTCTGCTTGAATCATATGTGATTGAAACTCAGCTTGCTTGTTGTCTAGGGCTATATAGATACTTGGTATTCTACTACCCATGTCCTCCACTGTTTCTTCCTACTGAACATTGTGGACAACTCTCACTTTGTCATCTCTGCGGGGGCAATCTTTGTACCTATGATTTCCCTTACAACCCCAACATTCCATAGGTGAATGTCTTGAAAATTGCCCACCTATTTCAACCTTCCCAAGCTCTCTAAAATATGGCTTTCCTTGAGGATTTTTTCTGAAAAAGGGTGGCTTAGTTCCCTTCTTCCTCTAATCCATCTTGAATTTCTTCTTGTCATCCCAATCCTTTTGGAAAGTAGGCTTTTCTCCTTAGTGATCATATAATCATTTTTCTCTTCTTATGGTTTCTTCCATAGTTTTGGGATCATCATACTGGATCTTGTCACCAATGAAAGATGGCAATCCACTTAGATACCTTTAAATTTTGATAGTCTCATCCTTGATGAAAGGAACATACTTCAACAATTCCAAAAGCCTTCGTTCATATTCATCAATGGACATGCTACCCAACTTGAGTTCAAAGAACTCTTTCATCTTTCTGTCATAGTATCTCTTAGTCAAGTATTTCTTTTAGAAATACTTCTTGAATTCCTCCCAAGTAACATTTTTCTCTTTAATGTGATGCACCTCCACAAATTGATCCCACCACATTGATGCCTTTCCTTTCAATTGATACATTTCAATTCTTCCTTCTACATGAGAGGAATAATTCTGTAGTTGGAAATATTTCCTCATGCCAAGCAGCCATGTCTCAGCATCTTCCTCCTTTTGGTGTTCTCCATCAAATGTATGATGCTTAGTCTTATTCATTTCACCCTTAACTTCATCCACTCCATATCTCCGATGTTTTCTGGTAGGGGATGGGCTTGAACTACTGTGTTCCGTCTTCTTAGAGTATGCTTGGGAGTGATGATGGTGTCTACCAACACTCCTTGATTTTCTCTTCTCATCAGGGAACCTGCGACTTCCTGATTTACTGGAGTCATTTTCCTTCTCCAATTTCCTTTCTATCCTTTCTAGTCTCCCCCAACTTTAGGTTTAATTCTCCCTATTGGTCCCTGGCTTTCATGAGCTTCCTGTTATCTGCTCAGTGATGTTGGACATCTTTATTCAATCTTTCAATGATTTTCATCATGTTTCCTTCCTTATCTATCTCTTCTCCATGACCATTGGAGTTCGATCCTTCAATTCCCAAATTAATGTCCATTCCTCTAGCTTCATTCTCTGAGTTAGAAGCATTCTATGCCTCCTCCATTTATCTTCAATACATGAAAATTCTTTTTGGTTCTGACAATCGTGGAATCTACAACACAATGTGAAATCAACTGAAATTTGTCAGGCCATCAGTCATTAACAAATTCCACCATATTCATAAACCAATCTGATTCAAGAAAACGTTCATAATTCCTTCTTTGTGATTCTCGATAAACCAAGAATCCTCATAGATCCTTTCATTCTGCAACATATTTTTGGGCACTAGCCCCCTTCTCTTAGACGCCAACCCACATGACCATGACTGTGGCCTAGCGCTAGCTCGATAGGTGCTTACTTGGGACTTCGAGCCTACGACTTCAGAATTTTTCAAACACATCTCAACAGTCTCTTAGAGTTTCGAATTAGCGAACTTGCGAAGTAGGGAGGATCGACGATCCACGAATACTCATCATCTAGTGGCTGATACCCACTATGGAACTTCAGGCATAGGAGCCTCGGAAATTCGGGGCCTTGGAACTTCATGGCTTCAGAACTTTTGAACTTCAGAAGTTTAGAACTTCGGAACTTCAGAAGTTTGGAATTTCGAAAGTTCCCTCCTCAGCATACATTAATTCTCCCGACTTCCGAAATCTGAAATTATGATTTGCTCTTTTTCTTCAGAACTTCGGGTTTCGAAAGTTTGTGCATCAACACATCCCAATTCTCTCGATCATCGAATTCAAAAGTTATGATCTTCCATGAGATCTATGACTCAACCATTTGTGCATAGATCTGACGGTTCTAATCTAATTTTCACCCCGTGGCTTACCTTCTTCTCTTGGCTTGATCTAATGGTAAGGCTTCCAGGTTAACCTTCCTACACTTTCTCCAGATCTGACGGTCATGAAGGATTCTCCTTCTTCTGAATAGATCCCATGGCCCACATTACTCTACAGCCCAATACCACATCTATTGTGGTTTTATAATATTTCTACACCTCCTGAGCTTCATAACACGGCCAAGGTAACCTCTTGGCACTCATGAATGTTCTGGGGTTCAAAAATGGTTCCTCTTGACACAATTTCTACCTGAAACCTTGGTTCTCACGACCACTTATCTGGTCCATCCAGGCTCAGTGCTTGAAACCTTGGCTCTGAACTTGAATTTTTTCCATTTTGACAACAATTCTTTTCCAAAAATTTTGCTTAAAATTCCATTAACATGGCCCATCTAGACTCAGTGTTGAGAACTTGGCTCTGATACCAATTTGTAACTTCCCCATCCACCAACAGGCTGACAACGCCACTACTATGATACTGTTGGATTACTGAGAGGGGGGGTGAATCAGTAATAACGTAATTTTAATCCTTTTTCTTCAAATGTTATATCAATGTAGAATTATTATCCAATAATGAGCAGTAATAAATAAGCAATGAACAAATGAACAATCATACACA
>ML781228.1:1569079-1610504 GCA_009831015.1 Picea engelmannii
AATCTTCATCTATGCATTCTCATCAAGGACAATACATATTATATTACATCAATAATCAATCAATCAATCCTTTAACATCAATCAATCACTTGACATCAATCAATCAAACCATTGGCATCAATGACAACATGATCCAACAGATACTTCACTTAGCTCTGATACCAATTTTTAACATCCCCAACCACCAATAGGTCGGGCAATGCCACAGAGGAACATACATACATACATACATACATACATACATACATACATACATATACATACATATACATATACATATACACACACACACACACACACACACACACACACACACACACACATATATAACATGCATTTCTAATGAATTCAAGACAAATAACACAGAGTTACTGCTACCACACAAACTCTAATTGAATTAACATTAATTCAAACATGCAACATAAGACATGATAAAATTTAAGAGTCACAATCATGCATAACATATATAATTAAGCACATAAATGATACTTATATTTTAACTGGAGTAAAACCACCAACTACATGCAGACCTTCCATGAACCTCCTAAATTATACCACACTGCTCATCAGTCTCAGCAATAGGTCACCCCCGAGCTGGGAATAAACTCCACCAGGAAAGGGATTCCTAGGCTAGGAAAGGTCAACAAGAAAGTCACACAGCTAAGAGGAAGGAATCTCTCTTAGGAGCCACTTATGCCCATTTCTCACAGACTCTCATTCCCCACATGTCTGTCCCACCCCAGGAGTATACACCTTCATTGTCACATAGTCCATAAACTGCTCCACCTCCCTTACCTTGGGCTTCAGTAACAAGCCAGACCAAAATTCTTAGAGCTTTGTAGCAGCTTCGGAACTCCCTCCAGGAGAACTCACTTCCTCATCACACTCTCTCACCTGGAGAGAGTTTATCACAGGCCCGACAACCTGATTCTTCAATCACAACTTAACAACCCACTTCTTCAAACCAAAATAGATAAATCGGGTAAGGCAAGGGACGACTCGGTAAATTACAGAGGTGCAAAATGGTCATTGGTTTAGTAATTACTGAAATGGATGGCTATAGGATTTCTCAATGCATGAGTGAACTCATTAGGACAAAATGGGGTAGATTGGTCTAGCCTAGCCAAGATAGTGAAAGCCAAAAAAATCCCTCTGTGTGAATTCCCTTTCCTCCGTGAGTGAGTGTCCCGACAACAAGAATTCCCCCCCTTAAGTCTGCATGTGCCTAAGCCGACACTTGTCACTCATGAATCATGTTCCTTCCCTTTGGAAGTCACCTGTCCTTCCCCAGGAACTTAGGATAAAAACATATCCTTTTAAACAACCTTTGGAATAATAATAATACATTATTATTCTCTTGGACTTAAGCCCCTAGACTTAGCCCCTCTTTCCAACCTCTTAGCCCCCTCTCCCTTACCCAGCCTAGTGGAGCTTAGTCTCCCATCACTCTTTCTTTGTGGTCGATCTTCACGCAACGATGTTTTTATATTAATAATATGAATATTTACATGTACAAAATAGGCTCCTCATATTTAACACCTATGCTCTCCGGCCTAGTAGCACATAAGCCTACCAACTTATAATTTCTCAACTCACCAGCCTACAAAACATGTTTACAATTCATAGATACAATCGGGGCTCATCCTTGGGGTATTACACCTGGGATCCCTTCCAATGTGTGAATAAAGTGATGAGGCCATTCCTCTGGTGGCATCATCCTCCATTGTGTTCTTCATTTATCTAGGTGTTCCACTGGTGTTCCTCACCCATCATACTTTTGCACTATAGTGATCCCTATTCCGTGCCAAATCTAATGCGCAATAGTCATTTAAACTGATACCAGTCTTGGATTTTTTCTTTGTGTGCGCCTGTTGACGGGAAAATTTGACAGTCCGTCAACTGGAAGAACATGTCTGGTCTGGGGTTGTCTATATAACCCAAGTCATTTGGTGTAACCTATTCTGCTGGGTTTAATGGCCGTGTTAGCCAATCTAAGGTCCTAAAATAAAGAAGAAAATAAACTAACTAATGTTAAAAAACTATAATAGATATAATATGTACTCTAATATAATTATCTACAAATGAATTTTAGCATAAAGATAAATATAGATATGTCATTTATGAACAGAATAATTACAGGTTACAAGTTTTTGTGAAAGCCTTGTAAAATCAATGTTTTATAATCATTCTCAAAAGCAGATAAAGAAAGAACATATTTATTTCTATATTTTCTATTTTATAATCATCTACCTAAGAATTATAACTAAAACATGATTAGAAATAGGATAGAACAATGGTCAAAATCCAATCAAAGACCATCTTATTCCACTAGTAAATAAAAATGACAAAAATTAGAAGCAGGTGAAGCTAACCTATTATTAGTTTGTTAATTGTGTCCGTGGCTCTGTGTGAACAAAAGGATCCAACTGCCTTGCCTGTGAAAGAAATCTGCAGTAGGCTTATACTAAAATTTTCCTGAATAAATTCAAGGTGTGTATTGGCAGCTAGGATTTAAGAAAAGAATAGTGAAAACATATAATCTAGTGATCTTATAATTACAAATGATTACAGTCAAAGAAATCTTTATCTAAAACATTCATTTTACCTATCAATTAAACATCAAAGAAAAATCCTGACATCAAATTGATATAATGATCATAGTCATAACATATGGAAAAGCAAATCATGAACAACATCTAAAGCATGAATACAATGGAACACAATATTTCATTGAGACTAAAGTTATACAACACATTGATATTCTAATATAAGAGAAACAAAACATAAATGAGACAGCATTCACATTGGTTTGAAGCTGAAATGCTATAAGTTGTTTCATTAAGTTCTGAAAATAATTTATCCATGATTTGTCCCAGGCCAAGATGATCTTCACTTACAAAATGAAGAGTATTTAAAGTGACTTGAAATCCTATTTTCCTATCTCCTAGGATAGAATAGGATCTCATGAGATAAAAAAATATTACAAAAATAGAGGGCTGACAACCACTCATAAAAGAGTTGATTCTCTTAAAAAATTAATAAAAAAATTTACAAAGCAAAAAGAAAAGGAAATACTAATTATTCAAATGCACAATTGAACATGTTCTCCCCATAGGATCAACAACATGATCTACTATTTCCTGAAAAACCAAACAAGAATAAGTTAGACAATTTCTAATAACTAATTTCTAATTTTTAATTTGAAAGAGACCTAGATTCAAACTGATTTTTAGAAAAAGATAAGCTACAGGTTTCTGTAGCTAGATATAGGTTTTTGTAGCTAGTCTAAAATAGTAAAAATCAACCATAAAAATATATTTATTTTATTTTTTTCAAACATAATCAAATCCAAAAATAAACAACTGTTAACTATTTCAGTAATTTGACAAATTCGAATTTATGATGGTGGAGATTTTTTTTTAGTTTTCTAATGATCATATTATTAGGCTGCTTAGTTTTATTGTTTATAAAGATTGAATCTAAGTTACTCTGTTTCTCATTTCTTGACAATATGTTTGTTAATATGACCCTGATTATTCTCAGAAACAAGAGTAGGAGAGAGCCTTCCTTTCTGCACATCCATTACCTGTTCCAACGTTATTCTGGGTAAAAAAAAATGCATCGTGGTTCCTTAACCATGGGGGTTTGCAAAGGAACGAAGTTTGGTTCAACGAAGAGATAGTAATCGTGTGGATTAACACACAAGTATTTGATAACAGGGTTTAGCTTCTATCTATGATAGAATTCAGCCATTTGTTGCATATCTTAACACCCACAGAGAGGAAAGGGGAAAAAGAAAAACTCAGGCGAAACAAATTTTCTGAGAAAATATTATCCAGGAAATGAAACATACCTCTGAAATGGATTTTTTTTCTGAAGAATCTGCCCACTTTAAAGGTAAATGGCCCCATTTTCGAATTGGGTTTTAAACGGCGTGACCTAATTTGTAACCGTTTGCTCAAAAATGCTCCTGCAAAAAAGTGTCTCTCGCAGGAAATTACGGGTTTTTAAAACAAAAAAGAACTCATAATAATTTGGTTGGAATTGCATCACAGGTTCTAGAATGCAACAGGGATAACTCAAAATAGTTTTAGGTTTGAATATTAGGAGCGATAGGAATAAATCTGAATGGATAAATGGGAAAATACCATAGCAAGGCCTATGCATTATCATATCAAAAGGTAATGGGAATGAGCGTGAAGGGTTTGATCATAAAGCTTTACCATTCCTTGTAATGAGAGCCTTTCATATAAATTTGAAACCCTATGCCTGTAATGAATGGCTCGTTAATGCATTGTGCCAGCAGGGTGAGATAAGGACATGAGTACAATAGGTGTACATTCATTTGTATGTTTATTGGTATGATCATTAAATCCGTGAGAGGACTATCAAATGTATCAAAGGATCTCCATAAATTGAATACAAACTATCAAACCATACAATAACTACATTAAAACCCAAAGCATCGAAAATAGGTCATTCAAACATTAGATTTGGATTTCAAACAAGTATGGTGATATTTAAAGAAAAACGCATTCTAAGGCATAGAAATCATAACACCAAGCTAGATTTTATGTTTGATTCATGCTTTTAGTAATGAATCAAACATAAAAATGAAAGCACAATTAATAAGAAATTAATCAAAATACATGCTAATCCAGTAATCATTTACAAATCCTCAAAAATGTTCACAAGAATAATGTGGTGGTGGCCATAGAAAAATAGAGTTTCTTTCGATGATGTTGAATATTAAAATCATGTGGGGCTGCCAAAAATGGAAACGCATTGGGAAAAGTAGTTATCTTTGCATCACCAAGAAATTCATGTTAGGATGGATCAGAAAAATTAAGACACAGTCGACAACAAGTTAAGCATTATGATCAAATCTCAAAGAATCACATAGTTTAACATTAGATGTGTTTCTGTCCAAATGCAATCTAGTATCAAATTTTGATTACAAGTAAATGACGTTTAGGAAACTAAATCCAATACTGTTGACAGGGCTGCTACTACCAAAAGGAGTCCATAGCCTCGATAGGGTTGCCATTTAACCCACTCTAACACCTCTATCCTGTCCAAGAGTCGTTCATTAATGGTAAAGGGCATCTTTATTTTAAATCAATTCAAAAAAACATACCTAAATTTTTTCTTAAACCCAACATTGCTTCACTGCCAATAGGCCCATTCAGTACCTCGACGAAGTTGCCTTGTGTTATAGGTGAATCCTCCTATGGACAAGCATATTACCTCTTGGTATCTAGATCCCTAAAACCAAGACAAAAAGGGTGCTATCATTGGTCACTGACATCCTTTTAGATCTAATTAAGCTAATATATGAAGAGGAAGAAGAAAAATGTGTACCTTGTTAACAACGTTTGTCCTCACAAATTCCAAGTTGAGATTCGATCCTAAGCTCCTCGATAGGTCCTGTAGAACAAACAAAGATACAACAAACTTCCTATTCTAGCGAGATTAGCTCAAATACAGATCTATCTACTGAAGACAAGTTCACGTGGAACAAACATAAACTTGAAAGAAATAGGCCAAGCATGTATGTATATTAATGAGAACAAATGAAGAGTACTTACAGACCAAACTTGATGAAGGTGCAACAACTTCTTTCGGTTCTCTTTGTCCAACCCCTTTGATCAAGTAATCTAGATTGATTATGCTTCAATGGTGCCTCACTTATGAGATCATAAGATAGGTATAATTCTCAATCTCCATATCCTCCTCTTCCATGGAAAGCCCTCATTATATAGGATTTGGAGGCTTAACTACCATGGAGAGGATCTCTCATCAGATCCACTAAGAAAGGGATCTATAAAATATTTAGGGAGAAAATATCTCTTAAGGATTTTGGGGAGAAAATATCTCTTAAGGATTTTAAGGAGGAAATATTTCAACCATCCATGAGATCCTCCACCTTCCCTAAAAAATAGGAAACCAAATGTGAGGTGGATTCTCACACTTAATTACTTTCTTTTTCATGAATATTAATAATAATTCATGTGCACTTGGTTCTCACACTTAATCCATTTCTTTTCCATGAATATTAATAATAATTCATGTGTATTTGGTATTTTTCCCTTCATGTAATATATCCCTCTTCCACATTGACTAGGGATTGTGACATAGGTTATTCCATGGTGTCAAGGTGTATGAGACATGTATATGACACTTTACGACACTTAGGGCGAGGTACCTAGGTGTGAAAATTTCATGTGTAACACCTTGGCATCATGTATGTATTTACCCACTGCCAACAGACCTGCTCAGTATCTTGGCGGGTTTACATGCACTTCCCACACCTTGCAGTTCTTTCAACTCTCTAGAATTAATTTACAATTTTTTAGAAACTTTTATGATATTCAAGAGAGCAGGGTGATATTGAAAATTTCAGATTTCAAAAAAATTGATCTTTTCCAATTTATGACCTCCATCATGATCTAAACATTTAGCTTTCTATTAAGAAATCATATCGAGGACAGGGAGGCATATTTGAGTTGTTTTCTTTAAAAACGGGGACATTGTTAAGAGTTTTAATAATGATCATGTCTTCTCGTAATTTTAAAGAGAAACCAGAAACATTATTTTGAACATAAATTTTCTCCTGCTGATTTGAGTTTTAGCATTTATAGCACCGATGATTTGAAACATCATCGACTGTTGCTTTAGGATAAGAATTTTGATTTTCCTTCCACAAATGAAATTGTGACTCAGACATAATTATTCAAAAAACAAATCAAAATTGGGCAAAATGAAAAGAACCAAAATGAAAAACAAAAAAGGAAATTAAAAACATTTACAAGAGGGTGGATCTGAAATCATCACGCGAAATATCTCTTGAGAGACTAAAAGAAAATAGAAAAATCCTCATAATATGAATGCAATCCTACTCATGGAACCTTGGGCTAGGGATGAATTTACAATTCATATTTACTTATCTTTTTTATTTTCATTTAAAAAATTTCATGATGATACTGCATTTTTGAAAAGCTGAGAGAAAGGCTCAAAGTGGACTTCCCTGACAACAAACATATTATGGTTCTGTTGGTGCACCCACTTGTGTTCATGACTGCATTATTACAAAGAGAAATAGTGAGAAATAAATATAAAATAAAACCTACTCCTAAACCTACTCTAACTACTAAAGAAACAAAAATACTACGTGAAGTCATGCTTCCAATGTAGCCATCAGAGTAACTCCAATCCTGCAATGGAAACAAAATAAAAAATTACTAACAAGAATGGTAGTAAATTGAAAAATGACAAAAATATATCATACTTACCTTTATCATCATCATTTAAAAACAAGGCAAGCATGATATTACCATTCCCTTAAACATTCTTTTTGTATGAATCCTCCATCCAATCTATAATTTTGTCATTACATGGGTTACAAAAATATGAAAAAATGAGATTGTGAAGCTTGTGAGAGTTATGGGTACCTGACATAACCATCGGCCTAGACCGAAGTGCCCCATCCTCCCAACAATTTTCCTTTCATTCCATATTTTCTCCATCTGAAGGATATAAAATGAGTGTGTTAAAGTTACCTCCTTGATCTCTAAATAAAGTGAAAATAATCTTACCATTCCCTGGAAACTTTTTGAGCTATGAATACTCCAACCAATCTACAATCCTATCATAATACATGCAATTACTAACATGGGATTGTTTGAAATAATTTACATACGACAAATATTCCCGATGAGAATAAAGTATTAGACTATCAAGGAAAGAATCTTGTAAAAAGGTCGTATCAAGATGGCGAGAACTTATCATGATTCTTGATCAAAAAAGAAGTGTCTCATTCTCTTGAAAATTTCCATTGATCTTAGATATTTCAAGATTAACTATTTGAGGTGAACTAAATGGAACGACCAACATTTTTGAATAATCATCATTGGTATTAATATTTGGTCGATTATACTTTTCAACCTCAAATAATTGATCGTGGAAAGATTTAGATCCTTCTTGAAAAACAAATTGAGATGAATCAATGGAAGATGCAATTTGAGACTCTTTCAAATCATTTTTTGATTTACCCATGGATAATTGATGAGAATAAGAATTAATATGTTCATGGGTAGAATTATTTTCCTCTTTATCTTCTATTCGATAATCTATTTGTACCTGATTATATAATGTTGAATTCTCTCCAAGGTAATATGGAACACACAATTGCATAGCATCACAATAAAAAATATCAAGGTACAAGGAATAATATGTAGAAGAATTTATGAGACCAAATGCATCTTTTGAAATGATAGGTATATGCATTTCAAAATCTGGTTTTGTCCCCTCTCCTTGTATAAACTGATCAACCTATGTTGTATTCTCTTTTAAAGAATACAAGACAATTTCTAAGAGACAATTTGGTTCATTACGTAAGGGAAAATTTGAGAGAAAATCACTAGAGATAGAAGGTTGATTAATAGTCTGACTAATGATTTTGTCTCCTACTGATTGATCATGGATTTGTTCAACTAAATTGGGGGAAGATTTATCGTCCACATGATTATCAACTTTATATTCGGTCTCTTTTACTTTAGAAACAATTATAAAATCTATGAGAGTGTGACAACTGTCATCTTTTAAAGTTAAGGTTCCTTCTTCGATAGGAGGAGACATCGTTGACAAGGAATGATTAGAGGTGACAATTGCATTTTGTAAAATATGATGTTGCTCATGATTTGCCAAAATGAAAGAAGTTGAAAAAAATTGTGGTGCTTCAAAATCTTCAAGATCAACATCAAAATTTGAACCATCTTGAGATTGAGTGTTGGTGCTCAATTTAGATTGGTTAACAATTAATTGATCTTGCTTGTTTGAGAGAGAAACGAGATATTCAAACCACTCATTAATAAGAGACATTTCTTTCAAAGGGAATCTATTACAAACATGAATGAACCTAATTGCAAAATCATTGAATGATTCACCATTTTCTTTCCTTAAGCAACTTAATTCTTCACTTAATTCATCATAATCATAGTTGTTAAAATATGATAAAAACTCAATTACAAACTCAGAAAAAGAATGAATAGAATTTGCCCGAAAATATTCAAGCCAATATTTAACCCGACCTCGGAAGGTGAGAGAGAACAATCTGCATGTAACATTAGGATCAATGATCTTATGTCTTAAACATTTATAAAAAAAATTAGAAATATGGTCTACTGCAGATGTGTTCCCTTCACCATCAAAGGTGAGTTCTCAAAAGAGATTAGCTATCTTGTTGGAAATAACTGGTAACGAGACATTAAAATCATGTTCCGACATAGTGATTTGGGAAGAAGCCATGAAAAATTAATAATTTGAAGAAATTAACTCCAAATAGTTAGATTTTCATCTAACCTACCTTGTAGTGCATTATAAGATGACATGGAAAAATGATTTATAAATATGGAATTATGAAAGGCTGAGGGATGAAACATTTAATCATTAAATCGACCTCATTCCCTCCTTCTAGTGCCATTTTTTGACGGGCAAATTTGGTAGGCCATTAACTGGAAGAATAGGTCTGGTCCAGGGTTGTCTAAATAACCTAAGTCGTTTGGTGTAACCTGTTCTAACGGGTTTAATGGATCCATTATCCAATCTAAGGTCCTAAAATAAAGAATAAAATAAACCAACTAATGTTAAAAAACTATAATAGATATAATATGTACTCTAATCTAATTATCTACAAATGTATTTCAGCAAAAAGAGAAATATAGATATGTCATTTATGAACAAAATAATTACAGGGTACAAGTTTTCGTGAAAGCCTTTTAAAATCAATGTTTTATAATCATTCTCAAAAGAAGATAAAGAAAGAACATATTTCTTTCTATATTTTTTGTTTTATAATCATCTACATAAGAATTATAACTAAAACATGATTATAAATAGGATAGAACGATGGTCAAAAGCCAATCAAAGACCGTCCTATTCCACTAGTAAATAAAAATGACAAAAATTAGAAGAAGGTGAAGCTAACCTGTTATTATTTTGTTAATAGTGTCCGTGCCTCCGTGCGAACAAAAGTATCCAGTTGCCCCCCCTATGAAAGAAATCTGCAGTAGGCTTATACTAAAATTTTCCTGAATAAATTCAAGGTGTGTATTGGCAGCCAAGATTTAAGAACAGAATAGTGAACACATATAATCCAGTGATCTTTGTTGGTGCAATTATTTGCATAATATATTACCAAACATAAATTATCAACCAGGATTCGTAATCAGTAGAGTTGATGCACTATATGTGTCGATAATAGATTGGTTCCTATGTCTGCTTAGTATAGATAAGAAAACCATTTAGAAACCAACACACTTTTAAAAATGACAATCTTCACACAATTTCAACTAAACGAACAAGTAGGATGCCCCATTAAAGTTCATGCATGGTGAAATATAGAGATCCAACTATTCCTTCATTACCACACTTCACAACACATTCGAATAGTGAAATCAAACAAAATAACATGAAATCAAAATAACAAATACATGAAATTAAAATCTACACTAACAATTTACAATAAGCTTACCAAGTTGGATCGGTGGCCCTTGCCGATCCCAACATGGAAGCTATTAGATAAACAAATGATAACTTCGAAGAGAGACAAAATCACTGAATCCAAACTTGCATTAATCTTCAACAAGTAGGTTTACAAAAGGAGTCTCTTCATGAATCCAATCTGCATCATAACAATTCTCCTCAAGAACCTATCTCATAACAATTCCCTTAATCTACATAATAATGAATTTTCTTTTCAATCTACATAATAATGATTCTCTTCCCCTCTTCTCATGAAGAGAAGGCACTCTCTTTTATACATGAGAGCTTTGAAAAGGAGATAAACATCTCATAATTACAGATCCACTTTTCTTTCAACCCATTTCCCTTTATTACAAAATATAATCCCTTCAAATCCTCACACATATCTCTCATATATCTTGGATAAGATATGACAACCAAATCTCCATGATCTTCTCCTTGGATCAGGATTGAATTATCTCCTCAAATCTTGAAATGGTGGAGGAAGTAGTCGAGAAGTCTTTTGAATTAATCTTTTGAATTAATCCTTCAGACATTTTTGAAATATATGAAAACATGTCAATTTTCTAATTTTTAATCACAAATTCCCTTTTAATACTAAAATAAATGATTTGGAAAATAATAAGGTTTAACCCATATTTAATTATGAAAATGGTATCATGAAAGGTTAATGGGGCAATTAAATGTGAAGAATGAGAAAGGGAAAGGTGGATGAAAATACGACATTTCTGAGTCCCAACAATCTTATAATTACGAATGATTATAGTCAGAGAAATCTTTATGTAAAACATTCATTTTACCTATCAATTAAACATCAAAGAAAAATCCTGACATAAAAATTGATATAATAATCATAGTCATAACATATGGAAAAACAAATCATGAACAACATCTAAAGCATGAATACAATGGAACACAATATGTCATTGAGACTAAAGCTATACAACACATCGATATTCTGATATAAGAGAAACAAAACATAAATGAGATAACATTCACATTGGTCTAAAGCCGAAATGCTATAAGTTGTTCCATTAAGTTCTGAAAATCATTAGTCCATGATTTGTCCCAGGCCAAGATGATCTTCACTTTACAAAATGAAGAGCATTTAAAGTGATTTGAAATCCTATTTTCCTATCTCCTAGGATAGGATAGGATCTCATGAGATAAAAAATATTACAAAAATACAGGGCTAATAGCCACTCATAACATGGTTGATTCTCTTAAAAAATTAATAAAAGTTTTTACAAAGAAAAAAGAAAAGGAAATACTAATTATTCAAATGCATAATCGAACATGTTCTCCCCATAGGATCAACAACATGATCTACTGCCTCATGAAAAACCAAACAAGAATAAGTTAGACAATTTCTAATAACTAATTTCTAATTTTTAATTTAAAAGAGACCTCAATTCAAACTGATTTTTAAAAAAAGATACGCTACAGGCTTCTGTAGCTAGTCTAAAATAGTAAAAATCAACCATAAAAATCTATTTATTTTATTTTTTTCAAAAAGAATCAAATCCAAAAATAAACAACTGTTAACTATTTCAGTAATTTGACAAATTCGAATTTATGATGGTGGAGATTTGTTTTTAGTTTTCTAATGATCATATTATTAGGCTACTTAGTTTTATTGTTTATAAAGATTGAATCTAAGTTACTCTGTTTCTCATTTATTGAAAGTATGTTTGTTAATATGACCCTGATTATGCTAAAAAACAAGAGTAGGAGAGAGCCTTCCTTTCCGCAAATCCGTTACATGTTCCAACGTTATTCTGGGTAAAACAAATGCATCGTGGTTCCTTAACCATGGGGGTTTGCAAAGGAATGAAGTTTGGTTTAGAGAAGATATAGTAATCATTTGGATTAACACACGGGTCTTTGATAGCAGGGTTTAGCTTCTGTCTATGATAGAATTCAGTCATTTTCTGCATATCTTCACACCCACAGAGAGGAAAGGGGAAAAAGAAAAACTCAGGTGAAACAAATTTTCTGAGAAAATATTATCCAGGAAATGAAGCATACCTCTGAAATGGATTTGGTTCTGAATAATCTGCCTGCGTTGAAGGTAAATGGAACCATTTCTGAAATGGGTTTTAAACAACGTGACCTAATTCATAACTGTTAGCTCATAATTGCTCCTGCAAAAATGTGTCTTTGGTAGGAAATTATGGGTTTTTAAAACAAA
Organism: Picea engelmannii; assembly: GCA_009831015.1. NCBI lineage: Eukaryota > Viridiplantae > Streptophyta > Pinopsida > Pinales > Pinaceae > Picea > Picea engelmannii. The sequence goes on from ML781228.1 coordinate 1,581,813, forward strand.
AAAGAACTCATAATCATTTGGTTGGATTCGCATCAAAGGTGCCAGAATGCAACAAGGATAACTCAAAATAGTTTTAGGTTTGAACAGTAGGAGCGATAGGAATAAATCCGAATGGATAAATTGGAAAAGACCATAGCAAGGCCTGTGCATTATCATATCAAAAGGTAATGGGAATGAGCGTGAAGGGTTTGATCGTAAATATTTACCATTCCTGGTAATGAGAGCATACCGTACGAAGTTGAAACCCTATGCCTATAATGAATGGCTCGTTAACGCATTGTGCTAGCAGGGTGAGATAAGGACATGAGTACAACAGGTGCACATTCAAATATATGTCTATTGTTATGATCATTAAATATGTGAGAGGACTATCAAATGTATCAAAGTCTCTTCATAAATTGAATACAAACTATCAAACCATACATAACTACATTAAAACCCAAAGCATCAAAAATAGGTCATTCAAACATTAGATTTGGATTTCAAACAAGTATGGTGACATTTAAAAAAAAAATGCATTCTAAAGCATAGAAATCGTAACACCAAGCTAGATTTTATGTTTGATTCGTGCTTTGATTCATGAATCAAACATCAAAACGAAAGAACAATCAATAAGAAATTAATCAAAATACATGCTAATCTAGTAATCAATTAAAAGTCCTCAAAAATGTTCAAAAGAATAAGGTGACAGCAGCCATAGAAAAATAGAGTTTCTTTCGATGATGTTGAATATCAAAATCATGTGGGGCTGCCAACAATGCCCCACCATATTCTAGGTGTTTCCTTGAGTGCAATATCCAGGGCTAACAACCTTTGATTTTCAAACACTTCCTCCTGATATTTTGTTAAGAATTCGTCTAATTCATTCAACCCATGAAAACTGAGAAGTTCTCTTATCTTTGTACATACCCACCTTACTGCGCAGTCTATTCTTGTGCACCTCCTTGTGGATACTTCATGTAGTCTCTTCTCCATATGAGTACCCCATCTGCATTTGGGTTGAAATAATCTTCTTCTCACACAGTTGTTTTGTATAATTGGTTTATTTCTTCTAGATCCAAACAAGTTGCCTCTACAAACCTTTCACTTTTTGAAGGAACCAATGGTGAAATAAATGTATATTTGTTTGATTGAAAAGTCATTTTACTTATATTCAGGTTGATCACAACTTGGTTATCAAACACCCAATCCAATCCAAGTAATGTTGGGTAAGGTGTTGTTCCATCTACTATCTCTATTACTTCAAAATCTTCCACAGTGTGCACTCCATCTAGATCTACTGTCACACCTTTTAGCCTTCCAATTGGTAACACTCTATGTTGATTTGCTAGTTTCAACTGGACATGTGAATAGACTAATGTGGGTTACCCCATAAACTGCCATGTCTTCTTGGGAAATACATTTACTTCAGAGCCTAAATCCAGTACAATATCTCCCATGTTGAAATCCCCAATGTTGGCATTCAACCTAAATTCTCTGATTGTCCTTCTTCTTGTATGGAGATGATTGATTGTTTTCTGATCTAACTTCCCTTATACCTCTATGTTACATATTTATATTAGATTATGTAAGACTTTAACAGACGATGGATCATTCAATAAATTAACACAAGATTGTAGAAAAGTCTTTACGTTACTTACTTGCTCTAAAGGTTGTCCTTTACTGGTATGGTCCATTGAATATGGAATCTCGTACACTGGTGGGTCCTGATTTTTCTACGCAATTGATGCAGAGAAATGTTCTTCTTGAGAAGCTCCTATCCAGCTGTTATTGGGATAATTTTTAAGTGGGGAAACAAATCAATCCCCCTAGCTTCACTAAACTAGAACAAAACAAGACAGTACACTACTCTTTCCTTAGCTTTCAATTATCAAATGAGAAATGGATCTAGAACATACCTTTTAAATATTGAAGATCCGACTTCGCCAATGCAATCCAAGCTTCGTCACGAGGTTTATGAGAAATATTTGCAAATAAAAGAAAGCCAACAAATACAATAATAATAGAGTCTATTTGATATGAAACTATGTACATGATCATGGAATCATACAATATGAAAAAATAGCATTCATATAGGAAATAAAAGTATATCTATATTAATGAATGTGGAAGAAAGATACAACCAGATGTCTTGATGTCATAAGGTTCCTTCCAACAGTTCCTTTCTTCCCACACATTTTTTTCTCCAATGGATTCTGAGATTGTGTATCTGATAGCTACTCACAATCTATCTTGACAAAGCAAAGCTCAAAGCCAACATAAAATCTCCAAAAAATACAAGCTACAAGATAAATTTCCCGAGCTCAATCCAACTAACTTTCTCCATGAGAGCTCCTCTCCTTTTATAAGCTGAAGAGGATAAGGTGAGGAGGTTAGGATGATCCCACTAAATCATGAAAGCGAGTAAGATCCAAACCATTTAGAGGCCACCTCACCATAGAATCTTCTCCTTCTAGAAGCATCGAGAAGACGCTCATTTTTCCCATGTATGAAGGTCATCGCACCCTAGCTATGGTGTAGCCTATGAAAACTCCGCAACCTAGCTATAGTGCAACCTGCGCAAATTAGGCATTTTCTCACCCTGTGTATATAGAAGCCTATGGAAATCCTCCTTAATAGGGTTTTTACAAAGGAAAATATAACTTCTTCTCTTAGGGAAAGTTCTTCTCCCTTCTTTCTTTAGAAATTTAGGCCACTGACCCCTCTGAAGGAAACATATAGGTTTACATCATTAACGATGATAAGAGTGATGAAAATAATGTGTAACACTGACCTCCTTGAATGTTTCCTTTTCTTTCCGCACGTCAAACTGCTTTTGTGGATCAATATTCTTCTTAACCCATTGGTGTTGAGCTGGATCTTTTTTTGCTGCGTTGGCTCCTGTATTGGCTCTGTCTTGAGAAATTATATTGATGTTTTTCCCATCATCCATGGCTTCTACCAAAATCCACTGGACATTTTGGTTGTTCTGGTTCCTTTTTTCTTGAATCTTTCCCAAGAGCGTTGGCAAGTCTTCTATGCCGTGTTTTGTTACACGAAAATACATACATGTCATAAGTGGAAGTGGAAAATCCATTGCATAATGTCCTGGTTGTTGGAAGTTATGGCATACTATTGGCCCTCTTCCTCATCCAAATCCTCTTCTACCTCGTCCTCCACCTTTGTATCCACCTTGATCTCCTTGTTGTGCATTGTACTGGGGTACCTAATTATATTGTGTGGGGTTATACTGTGGCTGCACATTGTTGTATTGCGGCTACACATTGTTGTATGGTGGTGACACCTGGTTGAAATAAGGTGCATCTTTCCCTATAATCATTTATGCTTGCACCCTGTAAGTGTCTGAAGTTCTTTCTTTAATCAGTTCCATTGGTCTACAATCCTTATCCTCATGACCTACTGATTTGTAAAAATTGCAATGCAAACTTTTTGGTACTGTATTATACTTATGCATCATTGGACAATGATATGGATCATTCCTATGAATATTACAAATATCACACCATGGTCCTCCTGTTGGCAAGGGGTTTGGCACCCCTACTTCCAAATACTACACCAAAGTTGGACATTCGTTCTTATGATGTCCTTCTATCCTGCATAGTGTACACCAAACAACTTCTCTTTTCTCTTTTCCCTTATTATGTTTCAGTTGAAATGTCATATTATTCAAATCCTCCTTCAACTCCTCTATTGCTAGATCTATTTGTTGATACTAGTTTTCGTTGAGTTGCAGGGCTGCTTAGAGAGCCTCTGCCTGATTTTAGAAATTATGTTGTCTCAAAGGATACTTCAAGTTTGGTAATAATGAGTTCAAAAATAAGTGCCTATGTTGCATGTCAGTAATTGAATATTTCAACTTACCTTTCAGATGTTTGAACCTATGATCAATATCCCAAATAGACTCACTTGGTTTCTGCTTAATTTCAATTATTTCATTCATGTACTGGTCTTCTGAGCTTGGCTTCTGAAACTTGTTTACCAATATTTTTTCACGTCTGCGATAGTCTTCGATACTCCTTGTGGATTGTTTACATCCAGGCTCATGTACCAGTCCAACTTGTGGTCTCTTAGTGTGATAGCTAACTGCACGAGATTTGTATCCTCATCTATGATCTTGTTTTCTTCCCAGATATTTTCACAGTTGAATAAATGCTTTTTAGGGTCCTATGATGCTTCTCCCCGAAATTATGGTAATCCTATCGTAGGATCTTGTACTACCATTTTGAACCATATTGAACTACTTCCTCCATGTGGTGTAGATAATTGAATGTTACTTCCTCAAGGTTCTCGCCCATTTTATTGTCTTTGATTGGACCCTTGTCCTATTTCTCCTCTTCGACTAAAATTTGGTTGTCTAAATTTTGGTGTTCTTTCAGGTGTATTAATCGCACATGGGTTTGTAGGTTCCACACTGACGATGATTTGGACTGGAGTTCTACCTTCTATTCCTGAAACTGGACCTATTGTTTTCCTTTTGTATGTTGCTCATAGGATTTCCTCAATCTTCTCCATAGCTTGGAGATCCTCTACCTCTTCTTCATTGCTCACCAAGCCCTCTCTGTTGGATATGGCCCTCTTCTTGTTATTCATCTTATATTGGTAAGGTCTTCCACTGCGCGTCTTTCCAACTCTTTCCCTTATCTTGTTTATCTGGTCCTCTTCCATCAGATTGGGTCCATGGCCTCCTTCTTCTTCCCCTTATCCATCTCCTTGTCCATATCTCAACCTGTTGTTAGTGCTTCCCCACTTCCCCCATGCGCGCAGGGAAGTTTAGTTGTTTGATTCCATGGTCATCACACATTTTTCATACAATAAAATCTTGATTGAAGTATACAATGATCTGATGTACCTACCTCTGGGTCCCTTCAGAAAGTCCTACTCTGCAACAGTGTATGAATTCGCGGTATCTACTGAAAATTCGGTGATAAACCATGCAATAATACTATCTAACCAGAAATCTACTTCACACATGAATTTGTTATTAACTTGCAGTAGTTGTGGGATCTCCACAGGATGCTTCTAGCTTTCTAATCTGGTTCGTAGGGTGGTTTTCCTTCAACCTCAATAACCACTACTGCAACAAATGCGGGAAATCACAGAAAAATACCTCATGAAAGTCACTAAACATGTATTTGTCGAGATACTTGCATGGTGTCAACTTAGGGTTTCTATTGTCCTTCTGTGCAAACTCGAGTTCCTTTGTCCTCAACCATCTTTAAATCTCCACCTTCATTGGATTCCATGGCCTGAACATTCCCTTCTATGCTTTTATCCTCCATTCTTTTTTTCCATAGATCTTGCCTCCTCAATCTTGTGTAGTTCTAGCCAGAAAAATAACCATTTGTTGGTTACTTGGGTTGACCCAAGTTCTGATCTCAAATAGGTTTCCAACAAAAACCTCAAAACTATTGACCCTCCTAGTAAACCATAAGGAATCTCTACGCACAGAGTGCACAATGTACTGTCACCTGAGATAACTTTATGGGGGACTGCAATACTCAGGTGTTTGCAGTCTAGGAATGAGTGGGGATTGTGGTTAGATCATTTTCCCCATACATCGTCATCATTAATCATTCATCTACTTCTATGATTGATTCATCTTTGAACCTATGAATGCATTATGTTATAACTAGTTTTAACCTTCATTCTTGAGTTAATGATTAAAATAATAGTAAAAGAATTTAGTAACAATCACATAGGACACAATATTTTATTGTGGTTCACCTCCTCTTGGGGCTATGTCCACAAAGATCTAGCTTCTCTTCTCTTTTATTTATTCTGTTGCAAAATATACATTGTGTGCATTACATCTTCAAGATCACAATAAAAAATGAGGGTAATTACCCTCTAGCAGGTTGACTAGATCACACTAGGATCCTCCGCCTATGACCTAACCCTCAAAGACTAGCTTATTCCATTTTACCACAATCACCATACAAAAATCATTACAATCAATAGCTTCTTAACCAACCCCCTTACCCTAGATCTCCTAGGTGGTTATTTATACTACTCTAATGGCTTATAGACATTACAATATTTGTCAAAAACCCTAACCCTAGAATAGTTAGGCTTGTCTGTATGTGCGCCATGTTTCTTTTACTTCCGCATGCTGCTTTTCCTTCTTTTTTCTACATGTTGCTTTTTTACCTCCTAAGGTGCGCGCTCCAAAAATAGATATTTTCTTCAAAATTAGGTCTACGCCAACATCACAACAAGTTTTTAAGATTGAATTTTATGGACTAATACTTTTCCAAATCAGTTTGAGTGACAAGATAGATATTTGGTCCTTGGTCCCATGACTTCAAATCAATGAAACTTGTCTTTTATCATCATGCATTGTCCATTATGAGGGTGAGACATAAAATTTTCAGATCATATCACTTCCTTTAATGAATTGGGTATCTCCACTAACATGTTTTCCTCCTTGTTGAAGTTTGAAGGTGTCTTTTGAAGCTCTCTTAACTCACATTTAACCTTCTTGATCCGATTTCCCATTCTATTACTCGAATATTCAAATGATTGGATGAAACATCTTGACTTGGATTGATTCAATGGTTTTCATTGGTTTTATATTGATATGACCTTGTTTGAGTTTTCTCATGAAGTTTGTTGGTTTGATTTCCTTCATCTTGATCTCACCGGGGGTTTTACATCATGATATTTTTGTCGCTTTTGGAATTGGAATTTTCATCTATTTCATGGTAGATATATTACAACCAAGTCATTAAACTCTCGATGAAACTATTTAAAGAATTGATCTACACATTTTTGGGATTTATGTTGAGAAGGATCATCCAGGATAGTATTTCAAAAACTCATCCAAGTATCCAAAACACAAACCATGCAACAATTTACACATATACTTGCATAAGTATTACCGATTGACCAAAAAATCCATACTCAAGGAAATCCTAAGAGGAAAAGTGCTACATGAAACCTTACTCTTTCATTTTACATATGATGTGGACACTTACCTCTATTTCAGATACTGAACCTGTTCAAATCCCACCAAACATGATCTACAACCGGGTTCAAGGAGATAACACTTGAAAGAATATTGACGACAACAATTTGATTAACATTTTCGGTCAAAAAAGATCACTATGGCTCAAGAACATTGATTTCTAACCTCGAAGATACTGATCAACAAAATGGTACTTAAATTCACTTCTTCAGAAAAGAACCGATGATCATTATAGCCATAGTAATTTACTACTCGAAAGAGAACTTCCACTCGATAGACCAACATTCAAGCTAAGTTGAATCCATCTCTCTACTAGGATATTCACATCATGAATTGGTAAGAATCATGAGTTGATTTCATGCATCCAAACATGTATTATTTTCTATGTTTCTGTTGAGATCAATTCTCTCTTTTGGAATTTCCCTCCCCTTCTCCATTTTCCCAACTTCTTTTGTCCTTTTCTTTTCCCTCTTCTATACTTACCCAAATTCCCCTTTTATTTTTTCCCTTCTATTCTCGCTTTCTAGTTCTTATACATAGTCGCTTTCCAAAAACAATAGGTTCATGGATTGCCGAGTTGGTAGACTCACGGGTCCTCATCTCCATCCACACCCTCACATCATGAGTTTGACCAGTTGCCACATTATCCTATATGTTTTCCCTTGGGTATGAATGGAAGTGAAGATCAAGGCAGAAAGGAAGGAATGTGAACTACACAGAAGAAATAATGATTGTTACTGGGTCAAAGTGAGCAGAAGAGAAGAAAAGACGGAGTGAATTAAGAGAAAGAAATTCATTGAATGAGAATATCAGGGATGAAAAATTAGCAAGGAAGATGGATCATGGACAACTCAACAAGCGGAAAAATCCACGATTGGATTCTTTGGAGCATTGCATAAGAAGGAAGGACAGACGGGTTGGTGAAGCCCTGAAAACGTGGGTCAAGTTGACCTAGGGTTTTAGACACCTAGGGTTTTGGTATCTAGGGTTTTGACACCTAGGTTTTGGCCTAAGGATGTCGGTGAGCTATTGTAATGTATAAATAAGAACCTAGATGAGGGAAGAGGGTTCGTTCTAGTTTGTTATTGGGGTGAGAGAGATGAGATTATGTTATGAAAAGGGATTTCTATAGAGAGAGAATTATTGTATTGTGGGAGCAATCTGTATTGTAAGATCTTCATCTCAGTGTGTAGGGAAGGGAGAGACAGAGAGGAGAAGACAAAAGATATGCTAGCTAAGAGCACAGAAAAGAATTGTATGCTTCATCTTAATATATTATAAAGCACAGTTTTGTGGACATATCCCTAGGGAGGGTGAACCATGTATATCTTGTGTTGTGCATGATTTATGATGTGTTCTTTGTCATTTGATATACTTTTATTGTATTGTTGTGTTAGATCTGACACATAGTTGTGCGGAGTAGATATAAGATGGGATTTGATTTATATATGTTGTGTTGTTTTTGTATTTGATCTCCTTGGTATTCCCTTTGGTTGTAGACATATCTATATTGCAACCCCCTCATAGCTACTTTGGGTGAGACTGTATTTTCCTTGTAGGTGTTGCCGAAAGGGAAAATAGTTAGGGCTTGTTGGTGCTCTCTTGGAGATGAAACCTGGGTCTGCCCTCGTGCCAACAAATGGTTCTGTTTTCAGGACATGAATATTCTTGAGGGAATGTCAAGGTGGTTTCCATCAAAGACATAGATTCGGAATTGGATAGAGGATCAAGAAAAGGACTTCGCTGAAGCCCAGAACAAGAACTCCAATCTTAGTACAAAGGATTGGTTAGGAAGATATATCTTTACCGATATACACAATATTTTCTTTGGAGGAATCCATCACGAGCTATATGAGTGGTTAGCTAGGTTAGCAGATACCTATTTTGAGATTAGATCTAGACCTCTTGTGGTTTGGATGTCGACGCTAATCAAGAAGGTCAAGAGAGTTGGTAATGGCGTGTCAAGAGCAGTGGATCACTGGTTCGATAGTACCATATGAGGGTATATCACCGAGTTTTATATTGACAAAGTAGAGTCATATAGCCAAGAAGAGAGGTATTTCTTTAAGGGGCCTAGAGGAAAATTTTTACAATTTCTGAAGTTGAAGATCAAGATGATATTGCATGAGAAGAACATCTTGAAGCTACAGTAGTGGGTCAGATTGAAAAATCTAATGTTTAATAATTCAGACAATGACATCGACATAGAGGTTGGACACATGTGCAGTGGAAGGACCTTCAAAGAAGTTCCTTTGGAAAATTTATTTAAGCAAGATAATGAACCTCTTCTACCAGAAGAAGGATTTTATAGTGGAGAAGAGGAAGAGATACTGAGCGAAGAATAGTCAAGATCTGTTGGACCAAGAGAAGAAAAGACTTCGCTGAGAAGAGCCATAAAATTCAGGAACTGCACACATTGTTGAAGTAAGTACTATTACTCCTCTTGTTGTTTCAACAACACTAAGAAATCAAAATAGTCAGAGTCACTAGAGTCCTCAGAGTACTATTACTAGAAGTTCAACATATACTCAGACATGAAACCTAGGAATCTCTATGGAATATGAGATGAGGCTCTCTATCTTTAGGGGAGATGGATATGAAGATCATGATCAACACTGGTTCCTATGTGAAGCCATATGGAATATTAAGAATGTCACCAATGAAGCTGTTAAAAGAGATCAGTTTAGTAATACCTTAAGAGATCATGCACTAAGATGGTACATGAAGCTTATCCAAGGACTTTCACAACTTAAGACGTTGAATGAGATTAAGAATGCATTGATTATAGAGTTCAAGAAACCCAAGTCAGAGTCACAATGTATTACGGATATGAAAGAGATCAAGAAGAAAGTAGCTGAACCTGTTTGGGAATTCGATTAGAGGTTTAAGACCTTAACATCCTAGTTGACTTTTTAGATTCCAGATGAGCAGAAAAAGGAATGGTTCATCGATTCCCTTTTACCACACATCGGAGTTCCTCTAATGCAACAGAATATTTCTTCATAGGCTGAGGCGTTGGAGATTGCCATGAAGCTAGAATCATCCCCTATGGGAGAATCTAGGTCAGGTATGAGTCAAATCTTGAGTCAGCTGACTAGTTTGTATCTGTAGGTCGAAGATATTAAGAAACACAAGGGAAAATATAAAAGAAAATACATATGGTGTATCAGGTAAAAATCAGAAGACCATGACAAGGAACATTGTCCCCTCTTTCATGAATACTTGGCCTTTGGAGCTCCGATCCCTTTGAAGCAAGTCACCCTACCCTAGTGTGAGGTATGTATAAATAGACACCGCCCTGGTGAGTGCTATTACATGCAAAAATATGTTCAAACACACACAAATATGCATTTCACATTCTATAAGTCCATGGGGCATGATGATAGGGATTGTAGGGATTATGACCTCATTCATGAAAGGTCAAGGGATATATACAAAATTCAAGGTGAAGTACAACAAGAAGGAAACACTACACAGTATAATTCTCCAGGAAGAGGAAACTTCAACCCTCACAGTGGATTCAGAGGAAGAGGAGGAGGAGGAGGTATGGGTCGAGGTTAAGGACAAATCATCTGTTACTATTGCATGTAACCAAGACACTTAGCAAGGGACTTTCAGAGCCCTTGTACTACTTGAAGCTATTGCATTTCATTCAAACGTGTTATAGAAGATTGTCCTATACTGATATCTAAAATTTAGAAGAGATGAGGACCTAAACAGAACCCGCAAGTGAAACTGATATACACTGAACCTCGTGGAGAATACCCTAGATTCACTATTATCACCAGAGGAGGTGTTATTACAAGAGAATACAAAATGACCAAGGAAAGACTGCAGAAGAATCAGGAGTCATGAAAGCTGCAGAGATGACACAAACTTTTGATGTAAAGAAATAAAAACAAATGTTTGAGGAGGCAAGAAAATAATTCAGGGGAGACCAAGGTTCTTCATCAAAGACACAACCAGAAGTAAGAGAATATGGAATGCCTCTAGAATTCGATCAGTTTTCTCTGCCAAAAGAAGGAAAAGAGTTAGGAAAGCTCATGGAATTCTTATATACGTGCATTAAGTTGATTTAGGATGAAAGCATTGTACAAGAGCTACAAAATTTAATCAGACAGTATGATCTAGGAAAGATAGATCCCTTATTGAATAGATCAGTACACCAAGTCTCTAAAAGGATAAGGAAAAATAAAGAATTACACCTGAATTCTCATATTGGAGAGTATGATATAGATTATGTGGTCCTCGACTTGGGGTTGGAGGTCAATGTCATGAAGAAGAAGACCTGGTAACTAATGGGAAAAACTAAGTTGATATACTCCCCTATCAAGCTTAGGATGGCTAACCAACAAGCTATAATCCCCTTTGGAATATTGGAACATGTCCCGATGGACATCGACAGAGTAAGGACGTTTGCAGACTTCGAGGTGATTGAGATAGTTGATGATAGTTGTCCTTACCCTGCACTATTAGGAATTGATTGGGCTTTCAATAATTCCACTGTGGTTATTTTAAATAAAAGACGAAAGACATTTTAAGGAGATGGCCTTAGGGTCATTTCACCTTTAGATCCCAATGAAAGTCAGTGATACATAGAACCCATCAGAGAAGAAGACCATGCATATGAACTAGAAAACATATACAAATTGACACCTAGACAATAGGATTACATTAATCCTACGACGGATGGAAACCTAAGCTAGCGAAGTGACAAAGTGTGTTCATCAGACTCAGAAGAATCACTGGAGAAATGGAAGAATAAAACGTATGAAGTATCTACAAGGAGATGTTCCAGATTGACCAGAGAAGTTCGCTGGATTGGCACAACAGTAAGTAACTTGCCCACCTTTGATGGTCTAAATCATTTAGAATATTTCTTGTTGGAATTTGAATAAATTGTACCAATACAATAGAGATTGTTGGCAATGGATGAGGCCTTGAAATCAACACCAACAAGATGGTGGGGGACACACAAAATCAACATTATAGATAGGGTACAATGTTGTACTTTGATGACAACGCAGTTCTCAGCGCAAGTAGAAGGTTGTGAAGTTAGGTACATAGGTCAAAGTTGTCCAAAGGACCATGTGCATAGTTGCGAGGAATCCTGGAGCAAAATTCCTTGAGAGAAGTGGGTGCACAAATTCATTAACACACTAGACAAAACCCCTATCAACTTGTATATTCAAGCAAAATTGCACCTCATTACTGCAGATTGGGAAGGTATGACTCTGAATTTTGTAACTACCTTCTTATTCAAAATTCAATATCCTTTTGTAGATCAAGTATTATAGATTGTATGATAGAAATTATTTGAGGAGGCATTTAGCCTCCCTTTGGAACAAGAAGAGAACGAGTGGACTACACCTCTCCAGAAACTACAAGGATATTACAATATCAATGCTGATGAAGACGATGATCCTAGGAAGGTGAACATCACCGAAATAGAAGGCCAAAGAGACATAGAAGGACCATGATTTGAGCTACATTTCATTGGACAATCGATCAATATCAAGAAAGTCAATATTGGAACAGAGAAAACACCGAAGCTTGCAAATGTAGGAGACTACTGGGATGCTGCCACTATTGACAAGATTATAGAGTTACTGCATGAATATCAGGACTTGTTTCCAACCAAGTTCACTGATATGAATGGCATTAAAGGGGCTATGGGAGATATGAGGATCCCTATGAAACTAGATGCTAGACCAGTCAAATAGAGACCCTACAGATTGAACCCTAAATATAAGGAGAAAGTAAATATTGAGCTCGACAGAATGCTAGAAGCAGGGATCATAGAACATGTTGAAGAGTCAGAATGGATTATCCCTATGGTGGTACAAGACAAGAAGACCCTATGGTGGTACAGACAAGAAGACAAGAGAGATTAGGATCTGCATAGATCTCAAGTAGCTGAACGATGTTTATTTGCATGACCCATTCCCTACACCATTTACTGACGAAGTGTTAGATAATGTAGGCGGCCAGGAGGTATATTCTTTTATAGATGGATTTTCAAGATACCATCATATCCAGATTGCCAAGGAAGATATCCATAAGACCACATCTGCAACAGAATGGGGATCCTACCAGTATACAATGATGTCGTTTGGATTGAAGAATTCCCCAACCATATTTTCTAGGGTGGTGGTTGAAGCATTCAAGGAGTTTCTACATAAATTTCTAGAAGCATACTTTGATGATTGGACTGTTTTTAGTTTATTGAAAAATAATATTGAATGTCTAAGGCTAATGTTGGACAAGTGAAGGAAATGTCATATTGCCTTGAACCTGAAGAAGTGCATCTTCTTTTCACCCTTTGGAGTGTTGTTAGGCCATATTGTATGCAAGTAGGGATTGTTGGTAGATCCATCTAAGATTTCCATTATAGTTGATCTGCCCCCTCCTACTTCAGTCAAACAGTTGCACACTGTGCTAGGACATATTGGATACTACATGAAGTTCATTAAAGGATACATGCAGATTACAACACCCATGGAGAAGATTTTGAAGAAAGACTATCAGTTTCATTAGACAGAAGAATGCCAGCAGAGCTTCGACACACTGAAATAGAAAATGGTTACTGCGCCTATTCTGGTTTTTCCAAATTGGAGCAAGGAATTTCACATACATGTTGACACATATTCTATTGCATCGGGAGCTTTGTTAGCACAACCATGAATAGGAGACATTGACCACCTGTTATCCTTTGCTAGTAGGAAGCTATCAACAATTGATATTAATTACACCACTACTGACAGAGAAGGGTTAGCCATGGTGTATGCACTGCAAATTTTTCCCCACTATTTGTTGGGAGGGAACTTTAAAATGTTTACTGATCACTCTACGTTGAGGTACCTAGTCAACAAGCCAGTGTTGGGGGGAAGAATATGCAGATGGCTTCTGCTATTTTAGGAATATGATTTTGAAATCGTGGTGAAGGCAGGGAGAATGAAAAAAGGTCTTGACCACTTGTCGAGGTTGGAACATGGAGAAGAGCCTACTAGTTTAGAGGATACACTATCAGATGCACAACTACTAGACATTAGAAAGATTTATGATCACTTCGTAGAGATATTCTGGTTCCTGTCGACAGGGATGGCACCTAGTGAATATACAATCACCCAGAAGAAACAACTAGTAGTGTGCGCTGCAGACTTTTCACTTATAGCGTGACAACTATACAAGATGGGACCTGATGAGATATTGAGAAGGTGTGTTATGGAGGATGAGCGACCATTGATCCCTACCGAATCTCATGAAGGCATTGCAGGAGGACACTACGCAGGGAAAGAAACATCACAAAGGTTCTTAGAGCTAGACTCTAGTGGCCTACTCTACACAGAGATGCTAAGGACTATTACAGAGCCTGTGATGTATGCCAAAGAGTTGGGAAATCATCCAAAAGAGATAAAATTCCTTTAGCACCATAGCTGACCCTACAAGCATTTGAGAAATGGGCCATTGAATTCATGGGACATATAAACCCACCAAGAAAACACATAGGAGGAAGGTACATAATCACTACAACAGAGTACTTGACTAGATGGGCCGAAGAAAGAGAAGTTAAGGACTGTAGTGCAACTACAGCTACGTGGTTCATATTTGATGAAATCATAACTAGGTTTGGATGCCCAAAGATCCTTATGAGTGACCAAGGCACACACTTCATCAATAAGACCATTGAAGCCTTGATTGAGGAATTTGCAGTCCATCATCAAAAGAGAACACCTTACCATCCACAAACAAATGGGACAGTTGAAGCATTCAACAAGATCTTGGAGACAACATTGATGAAGATTTGCAGTGTGAACAGGGATGACTGGAATTTACGAGTACCAGTAGTACTATGGCCCTATAGAACCACTTGCAAGAAGCTAACCATGCAGACCCCTTTTAAGTTTTTTTATGGTCTCGAAGTCATTGTCCCAATGGAATATTTGGTACCAAGCTTAAGAATCGCTGCCTTCACAAATATGGATGACACTAGTGTTGTTCAAGAGAGGCTCGCGCAACTGGTCAAACTAGAAGAAGACATATTTATTGTAGGATTTCATTAGCAGGTATAGAAGGAACGAGAGAAGGCCTACCATGATAGACACATCAGAAAGAAGGAATTTAAGCAAGGTGACTTGGTATTGGTATATGACAGTAAGTTCATGAAGCATCTAGAAAAGTTCAGAATGCATTGTCTTCGGCCATATGAGGTCACCTATGTTACAGAAGGAAGAGTTGCACAGCTGAAAACTTTGAATGGAGAATGGAAGGAAGGATTAGTGAATCAGAGTCGGTTGAAAGTGTATTATGACAACCAGTTGCCTCGAAAATCCTAGTAAAAGCATGAGGAAAAGGGTCTAGGTACCAGGTGTAGTTGAAACTGGGTACCAGACACAGAAAAGACAGTTTGCACAAGAAATGGAGGAATCGAGCTAAAAGAAAAGGATGCCCTGTGTAGTCCAAAGTTGAAGAAAAAAAAAAGGATCATATCTGAAGTGCCTCAAGATGAGTCACATGTGAGTGTTGGGGGCCTATTGGCCCTTGGGTATGAATGTAAGTGAAGATCAAGGAAGAAAGGAAGGAATGTGAACTACATGGAAGACACAGTAGCTGTTACTAGGTTGAAGTGAGCAGAAGAGCATAAAAGACAGAGCGGATTAAGAGAAATCAAGTCGTTGAATGAGAATATCAAGGATGACATATAAACAAGGGAGACATATTGTGGACAACTCAACAAGCAGAAAAATACATCATTGGATGCTTTGGAGCACTGCGCGAGAAGGAAGGATAGACATGCTGGTGAAGCCCTGAAAACATGGGTCAAGTTGACCTAGGGTTTTAGACACCTAGGGTTTTGGTATCTAGGGTTTTGACACCTAGGTTTTGGCCTAAGGCTGTTGGTGAGATATTGTAATGTATAAATAAGAACCTAGATGAGGGAAGAGGGTTCATTCTAGTTTGTTATTAGGGTGAGAGAGATGAGATTATGTTATGAAAAGGGATTGATATATAGAGAGAATTATTTTATTGTGAGAGAAATCTATATTGTAAGATCTTTAGTTGGGTGCGAAGATCAACTCTACATCTGGGTGCGCAGGGAAGGGAGAGACAAAGAGAATAAGAGAGAAGATTTGTTAGCTAAGAGCGCAGAAAATAACTGTATGCTTCAACTCAATATATAATAAAGCATAGTTATGTGGATGTAGACCTAGGGAGAGGGTGAACCATGTATATCTTTTGTTGTGTGTGATTGATGTTGTGTTCCTTGTCATTTGATATACTATTATTGTATTGTTGTGTTAGATCTAACAGATAGTTGTGCAGAGTAGATCTAATATGGGATTTGATTTATAGATGTTGTGTTGTTCTTGTATCTGATCCACTTGGTATTCCCTTTGGTTGTATACATCTCTATCCTACAACCCCCTCATAGTTACTTCAGGTGAGATTACATCTGGCTCACGAGTGTTGTCGAAAGGGCCAGTAGTTAGGGCTTGTTGGCTCTCTCTTGGAGCTGAACCCTAGGTCTTCCCTCATGCCAACACTATACTTAGCCATTATTTTTGTAGTCTCAAGTTCCCCAGTTGGTGGGGTGAAGATTTCATATCCCATGTTCCGTGATATACATTTTGCACCCAAAGTTCTGCAATCTACATTTTGGCCACCATTCCCCCCTTAGCCCCTAAGTATCTCATATCTCATTTGATTAAGTCCTAATGACCACGTCACAACACTTAACCATTTTTTGACCATCTACAATTGCGGGTTCCTGGGTTTTCGGTTCACAAAAATCTCAAATCCTATTCTCTCTCGTCTGTCCTCACCACCTTCGTGCTTTTCCCAATACGCATTAATTATTATTTAATGCTAACAACTCATCAATAAGGTTCATTAATAAGAGAAGGGATCGATGATATATCCTATTAAAATGCATTAAACCAGTATTTACAGAGGATTATATTATCCCTCTCAAGCGTTCATTTTCAATGTTATCTAGAGCAAAGGAATGTTTTCATCAAATTATGGCATCAACTCGACAACAGTTCTGTGGAGATACATTGAACATTTTCAGGCGTGAGGACCATAAATTTTAGTGGTCTAGAGCATATTCTTACTGCTCATCCCCTTCTTCTCATAAGGAAGTAATCTGGACGTCTAGAATAGCATGTGCAAGATGCGTCCTGGAGGTTTTCGACTGTAATAAGTTGGTCTCCTGGTACTTCGAGAGATATATTCCAATCCAACAAATTATTCAATTTTTGGACCATTACATTGTCTCTCTTTCGCCTCAGGTATTTCATAAGATGTTGAGACTTCCTGAGCCAACACTTACCTTTAAGGGTGAATATTGTAAATAATTATTAAAGAAGCATGACAATGGGTTGGACCTCTTACTTGAGTTCCTGGAGAACCCAACGGTCATCCCCGAAGATATCACAATATTGCAGGTTGGATCATTTAAAAATCCCTTCCAAGATATTGCTTGGTTGTTCACAAGAATAACAAGACAATAAACTACATCTATCATTTCTTGCATGACTATTTACATTTTATACTTTATGGTCAAGGAGAAGGCCATATTCGATTGGGGCAAGTTGATTTCCATTGAAATCTCTTCCCAATCGTCAAAATACAAAAAGGAGAAGAAATTATTTATGCCCTCTTATTTGGTTTTCGCGATAGCACATTGCTGTTAGTTTCTAAGATTATCTGTGTGTAAGAAGGTAAACTATGAATTCGACACATTGACCATCTGGTATCAAACATTATGGAGGCACAAATCCTCCCAACATTTTTATGAAGTTTTTAATGACTTTGTCTCAGTTTTTAAAGGTTTGTTGTTTGGAAAGGACACTCCCCGGATGTTTGACCAGGCGAGTAAGTTTGGCCTAGATCGGAAGGGAACACTGGAACATATGGAGAATTAAAATGTCATAAGGATTTTTGGTTCCAAGGAGAATCCTTCCTTCGTTTCATGTCACATATCTGAAAAAATGTTTGTTACTGAAGTAACAAGGCAATACAATTATTGGTTGCATGTTTCCCATGAAAATAGAAAAAAACAATTCATACCTTTGCCTTGGAAAGTTTGGGACTTCATATTCATATATATGAACAATATTGATGAATTTGCATGCCATTTCCACAACTTGAATCTAAGATACGGTGAAAGGATAAAAGGGTTCGACCCTAGTGGAAATTTTGTAGATTATCTATTGGAAAATGGATTAGCAATTCTTTTATTAATACTGTTCTGAATGAAGATGAAGATAATTACTCTTGCACTCCTGCTCGTGACATTGGTGACTTGGAAACAATACTCAACACCAATGAGTTGTACAAATAGAAAGGAAAAGGTCTAGGTGAGAAGAGTGCCCAATCCCCATCTGTCACTCCAAAAAGTACAACATATCGGAGTAGTGCTCCAATGACCCACCCAATTAAGAAAGTGACCCACACTTCTTCAGGTGGAGGAGGAGATAATAACCCTCCTTCAAGAAAAATTGAAATCTCCCATAAACTTCCCTTGAGGAAGAGAAGAAAAAATATTGTGCAAGAAGAGGAATGAACTTGAGGTGAAAGTGACATTCACACCTTCTCCCTTGAAGACATGGAACTCGATATTGATATCAAAAACATGTTCCCCAATGTTGATCATCCAGGGGACATGGCTCACAAAAATCCTCTGATGGAAATAATTGAGAGAGAGACCTTCGATGAAGAAGAGTCTTTTGTATTTCAGAGCGCTTTTTTTGACAACGAGTCCAAAACTTTAATTATTGAGAAAAGAGATGTAAAGAATAAAAAGGGAAATCTAATTCATAGGTTAACCTATGAAACATGCAGCGTTCCTAAATTTCCTGAATTCACCGAGCAAATGGAGATGCTCTATATGATTCTATTGGAGGCCTTGAAGTAGAGAAATACAAGTTAAAGGAAAGAATCAAATAATTGCAAGAAGATTTAATGCCTCTTCTATTACTTTCTAGTCCTTTAGCAATGATTGGGCCTACCACACCTGCAACTAAATTGAAAGGATATGAAAGCCTACTCACATCATCCTGGGGCTATGTGGAGAAGAAAATTAAGAAAAGGATGGAACTAATTATAGAGGCTTGGGAGATTTCAAAAAACATGGCTTCTTTTGTAATGAGGGAACATGCCCTCTATGAATATTTACAGGAAGATTTGAAAAATGAAGAAGGATTTTACCTTGATGCGGTCGTACCCTTTGGTGTTAAAGTTGAGAAGAAGAGAGGAGGATCTCCCTTCTCTGAACCAGATGAAACAACTGAACACATGTTGGAAGGAAAATATTAAAAACTTGAATATCATTCTCAAAGAATGTGACCAAGTTGTACTAAAGAAGGAAGAACTATTCAATAGGTTGATTGAGATAGACCTAGACAAAGGCACCAATGAGGTCCAAGACCCAAAATTGATCCTCAAATTGTTGTTCCTAACCAATAAATCCTTATACGAACAAGTTGAGATATTTAAGGGGTTATCATTTGAAAATTTCTATGGCATTCTTGAGTATGATGAAGATGACGTAGAAAACTGGCTAGTGGATTATTTAGTAAAAAATCAAGATATTGAAGAATATTTGCGAAATATTTCCATTGATCTAAGGGAATTGGAGGGAGAGATATTCGATATAAAAATCCGGTATGAAATAAACGTGGCACCAATGAGAAGCTACATCAAATATTGGTTCAAAAATGCTATCAACAAGCTCACCGATGAAGAGGAAAAAGACATTGAGACAGTTCATGTAACCATCGATGAAGGAAATAAAAGGACATCAACAAACAAGTAACGACATGAGATACCAGCATAGTCTTTCTATATTCCATCACCCACTTTCTTCCTTCTTCAAGATTCATTCTTGTGTATATTTTATTTATGGTCCATGGGAGCCCCAATCCGAGTATTTATGACAAACGCATTTAAATTTCGAAGAATATGTAATAAACTATATATTTTTTAGAAATTTCAAGAGAGCTATTTCAGGAAAAATATTGACTGTACTTTGTAACCCAATTTTCTGAATATAAAGTATTTGAGGTTTATCTATCATATTATTTTTTGAGCTTCCCAAATGTCCACTCTATCAAAATTATCTTATGCATGCAGAACATTTCGTTTTTATTTTTGTGTGATCAGAAATCTTTAATCAAACTATGATAGATGTGAGGAAATTTTTCTTATTTACTTTAAATGTGTGTTGTTCCTGGTCCATTCTCAGGAACTTTCTTTAAAAGAAAATAGAAACATTTTCCATTTTTGCAATATTTACTTTTTCTTTGATTACCACACCAGACTTTTGTAATGTCCCACATTATGAAGACCTAGAGTCCCACGAAAATCATAAAAACAGAGGAGTAACACCTCTATAAAAATGCAGGAGGATTCACATCCTCATGAGTTTTATGTTTTGGTCATAACGGATTCAAGCGTCAACATTTTTGGCGACCATACTGGGGACATGAACTGAAAATTTGGAACCTGGACCAAAGTTTGTGAAACAATATATGACTTTACCCCAGGGTAATCAACCCCATTTGGAAATTGGATTAAATAATCAACAAAGAATTTTGCATCAATTATACAATTTGGTGATATCAATCACTAAGACCCGAGAAGATTTAGAAACGTCTTGGAAAGTATTGATCCAATAAGAAGAAAGAGAAATCCTCCGAAGATAGAGGAGAGAAGAACGAAAAGATCAAAGAAATCAAAGGCTAGCTAGAGAAACACAAGAACAGGGTAGATATTGAAGTTGGACAAATACAAGGGACCCATTACTAGAAGTAAGAGTAAGCAACTCTCTATTATTAGTAGTGAAAAGTCTATCCCTGAAGTCTCCCCAGACATGGCAGTGAGAGACAAACAACCCTGAGATGAGAATCATGAGGAGAGACAAGGAGGTGGAAGAGACACCGCAAGAAATCAAGGAATACCAGGGTTTGGAAATAGAAGGAGGGTAAGATATTCCCCTCTCAATATTATACGTGGGAAACATGAGCTCCCTGTTCTCCCTAAGGGCACCTTAAAGGAATTTTCTGGAGATGGAACAATCAATGCAAAGAGGCATCTGCACTTATTTATTGACGTTTGTGACTTTCACTGAGTTGAATATGATGATATCATGGTAAGGTTGTTTCTACAAACCTTATCAGAAAGAGCTTATGAATGGTATACAACGTTTCCTAGTATATCCATTCACTCATTTAATGACCTCAAAGCTATGTTCCTAATTATGTTTTCCCCTCCAATTGCTTACCATACTCTCCTCACCAACGTCACCCAGTTTGGGTTGAGGAAGAACAAAAGGATATGAGATTTTAATCTCAAGTTCAATAAGACCTTGAGTAGAATTCCATAGGATAAAAGACCAAATGAACTGGTCATTCTTGGTTGTTATAATATTGCAATACCCCCAAATGTAAAATATGCCATCAGAACATCCCAAATGGATACTTTGGAGGAGGAAATGACTAAATCCACTGATATGGAAGAAATTATGATTGAAACGGGTGCCAACCCTGACATTATAATGGGAAGAGTACGAAGGCAGATGGGGGGATTAAATATTGATAATCAAGGAGCTTCCAATTCAATAAAGAATGAATAATTCAAAACCCAAGAGGCTCGGAATCAAATGGCAGGAGGTGAATTTTTCAAGGGGACCATACCTGATGTAAAGGTCGACCCTGTAGTGGTGCAGGAAACTAAGAAAAGAATTGAAAATGAAGAGATGAATAGAACAATAAAACAAATGCAGAACGAGATAAACATACTGAGAACGGGAGATAATTACATGCCAAACCCAAGAATTCCAATCCCCGAGCAAAGGAGGAACCCTCCCCTAAAAAACAAAGTGAGGTTTGAGAATGTTGTTGACCCACAACAACATTCCCAGGAAGCCTACTTCAAATGTGGCTGTTCTAGTTGAAGTCAATGACAATCAATTAATTTAGAAAGAAAATTATTACTTACCTGATGAAATCTCCAAAACTGTGAAAATGGATGGATGTGAGACATCCATGTATATATTTGGAGAGGGTGAAAACGATCCCAACTCACAATAAAATGTCGCCCAGAAAAGAGGATTTGTAAATAGACCCAGGAATAAAGGCGACTCTGAAAAGGAAAAAGAAAAAGAAAAAGAAAAAACAAATGAGAAAGTGACAGATGGAAATTGAACCAAAAGGAAACACCTGACGCCAAGCTCCACTCAAATGACGTATAATGTCATGGAGGACCTAAGTAAATTGAGGATAACTTTTCCTTTTACGAAAGCGGTGAAGATTCCTCAACAAAGACATAACATTTTGAAGTTGTTAGAAGATCCATCTAAAAGAACAGAACCTATTGTTACCAGTCCAAAACAAATCCCTAGCCAATCAACTGCCAATTTGAGAGGTAAAATTCCTCCCTTTTACATTTCTATTGAAAATCATGATGTTGCACTGCATAATTGTTTAGTTTACACTAGCGTGATGAACAATATCATGCCATTGGCGGTCATGGAGGAATTGGGCATGAGTTGCACCAAGTTTTATGAAACGAGTGAAAGTATTTATGCAATTGATTCTAGAAAAGTGCCAACTTATGGGGAAATAAAGGAATTCTATGCTTGGATCACAAAGACTCCTCATATCATTACAGTTTTCAACATTAATGTGGTAGATATTCCGCCAACATATGGAGTTGTGTTGGGAAGATATTGGACATATATGATTGGGGGATATATAATGAACAATGAAAGTTGTATGATGCTTCCAGGCAAAGAAGGAGCAATGATGAAAGTGCCCCATGAACCTAGAAAACCCTTCTCTTTCAAAAAGAAGGAAAATTAATTGATGGACCATTATATAGATTCCAGGATTGGAAACTACGTTATCCTAGACATAGAAAATAATGAAATCCTAGAGCAATTGCATGACACAGAGAATCAAGAATATCCATTTGAAGGGTATTGGAGGATGTCCTTTGATGGAGCTTGTTTGAGCTCTGGAAATGGAGTTGGAATTGTTCTTACGAGTCCAATAAATATTATGCATCCACACACTATTATACTAGAGTTTTCATGCACCAATAACGAGGTAGAGTATGAAGCTTTGATTCAGGGGATGATCCTTGCACAAGAAATGAAAATAGAACATTAGACTATAACTGGCGACTCAGAGTTGGTAATAAATCAAGTGACTCAAGGATATAAAATAAAAAAGGAAAGACTTAAGTTGTATTTCAAAAGGGTTAACAAATTGATGGAATATTTTAGTTCCTTCAACATTTCTTTTATTCCAAGAGACAAAAATCACAAGGCGAATTCACTAGCCTTGTCGGACTCATTGTCAAATCCAGATGATACACAAAGAAAAATTTATTTCCAAGTAGAAAGAGATTTCCAATCATCCGTGCTTGATAACATTGAGTACTTGTAAGTGTTTGAAAATGATGAACAATTGGAATTTTTTTTTGTTTAATTATGATGATGATGAAGACGATCACTCGCCTACCATCCCCAAATATTGTTTAGAATTTGAATCTCTTTTCACAAAAGATGATCATACTAATAATATCCTTGAATAAGTTTCAATTCAAAAGGCGCAAGAAATGAGAAAATTCAATATTGGAACCGACAGTTCCCCTAAGTATGTCAACGTGGGAGTTGATTGCACCACTGAGGAAGAAAATCAATATGTTTCCCTGTTCAAAGAATAAATCAATGTGTTCGCTTGGACCTATGATGATCTAAAATATTATGATGAGACTATATTCCAACACGTCATTCCTTTGAGGGAAGGAGAAGAGCCAGTAAAAAAAAATAAGGATGATGAATCCCAAGCTGAAACCTCTGGTAAAGATTGAGTTGGAGAAATTGAAAAAGGAAGGAATAATTTATCCCATTAGACACTCGGACTAGCTCTCAAATCTAGTGATTGTAAGAAAAAACACTAGGGAAATTTGGATGTGTGTTGAATTCAGAGACCTTAACAAAGAAAGCACAAAGGATAAATTTCCTTTGCCTAATATAGAGTTCCTTCTCCAACAAGTTACTGGATTGACATGTATGTCTATGTTGGATGGTTTATTCGGATATAACCAAGCCTTGGTGGTTAAGAGGATAGGGAGAAGAAATCATTTATCACACCTTGGGAGACTTACACATATGCTAGAATTCCCTTTGGTTTGAAGAACGTTGGAGCCACATTCCAGAGGGCCATGGATAATGCATTCAACGGGTTGATAGGAAAGTTTATGGTAGAATATCAAGATGACTTGATGGTGCATTCCAATAAAAGGGAGGATTGTATCCATCATTCAAGGAAGGTTCTTGAAATATGTAGATCATATGGCATTTCTCTGAATCCAAAGAAATGCTTGTTCAATGTGATTCAAGGAAAGTTGTTGGGCCATATTGTATGCAGGGAAGGGATTTACATAGATCCAAAAAGAATCAAAGAAATAGATGAGCTCAACCCCTCGACATCCAAGAAAGGTTTCCAATCATTTTTTGGCAAGATAAATTTTGTGCGAAGATTTGTTCCTGATTATGCAAGAATCGTAAAGCCGATAAATTTGTTGTTGAAAAAGGAGCGGAGGTTCGAATGGAAAACATATAATCAAGAGGTGTTCAATAATATCAAAGGTGTAATTACTATTGCTCTTGTCCTCATTAGTCCGAACTTTCAAAGAGATTTCATCATCTACTCATTTTCTACGGAGATAGTCATTGCATCCATTCTTACTCAAAAAAATAGCAATGGAGAAGAACTCCCAATAAGTTTTATGAGCAAAACCCTGGATGACTATGAGTTGAGGTATTTAGAACTCGAGAAGCAAGCTGCGATTCTCATAAAATCAGTAATATACTTTCAGACATATATATTAAACTTCCATGTTATATATTATGTTCCCTCATCACCAGTGAAGATGCTTCTAAATCAACAGTTGAGAGAAGGAAAATGGGCTAACTAGTTGCTAAAGATACAAGAGTATGATATCAAGATTAAACCTTTAAAATCTATCAAAGGATAATTTTTATGTAATATCATTGCGAATGGATATTCGGTTGACGAAATGATTTCAATTTTAGTCGGAGAACTGTTAGCTGATTCAGAATGGTACAGATATATTATATTCTACTTAAGGTCTGAGAAATTTCCTGTCATCATGAACCCCAAGGAGCGAAGAACACTAAATATGAAGGTGAATCATTATGTGTTGATTGCTGACATAATGTTCCATGAGGGAATATGCAGCGGACACTTTTCACCCACTGTTCCCTTGACCTATTGGACTCCTTATTCCAGTAATTGCTAGTTGTATAAAAACTTCTTTCTTTCCTGACGTATTAGTCGCACATGGGGTCTTGGGTTCCACACTAATTCTGATCTAGAATGGAGTTCCTTATTCTATGTTGGACCCCTAACCTCTAATTTTTATATCATATGTGGCATGCAAGATTTTCTCAATCTTCTTTATAGAATGAAGATCCTCTTCATCACTTTCCAATCCTTCTCTCTCAACTACTTCTCTCTTTTTCCTATTAATATTATATTGGTAGGGTCTTTCGCTGCACATCGTTCCCACTTTGTCCATTATTTCCTTGATATATTACTCATCCATCATAATGGGGTCCATCACTTCCTTCTTCTTACCTATATCCAAATCCCTCTCAATGGCTCAGATCGTCCTTAGTGTTTCCCCCAGTCTCCCCATGCGTGCATAGTTATTAAGCTATCAAAATCCATTGCCATCACACCTTTATCATGCAGAAAAATATTGATTGATGTATAGAGTCATCTATTATACCTTCCTCTTGGATCCTTCAAAAACTCTTGCTCTGCAAAATATATAATTTTGCAGTATTGACTGTGTTACACATCAAAATTACTCACTTCGATGATGTCTCACTATCATTATTACAAGTGTCACAAGTGTCACAAAAATCATATTGTCATCCCGCCAGTGTCTCATCATGAACGACATCATAAAGACACTTGAGATACCCTCTAAGACTAGTTAAAAGAAGGAATATATCATTTGGCAAAGAGTACAAACTTTTTCCTTGAGTAAACACCATCATAAAAGAATTTTTGGAGATCGGCGCTCCCCTACCCACTTGCAGGGAGCACTAGCGCTCCTTTCCCTCTTAAGAGGGAGAGTTGCAACACTCTATGGCCCATTTTGAGGCAGCGCTGAGCTATTGAGAAAATCAAGGGACTATTGTTGTAAAATCTCCCTACGGACAGGTAGATAGCCTCAAAGAGCTAGACCCTACTCTAAGACAGAAAGTGCTTAACGTGGACACTGACTTCCTTTCAAATCCATACAAACTAGCACATGAGAAGGAAGGAGAACAACAATACCCTTTTATCGATGTTTGTCCCTGCACGCTCCAAATCGAGCTCCAAACTCTCACTCCTCGCTGAGTCCTATAGACAAACAAAGTACGACCGCTTCCTACTCTATTGATGTTAGCTTGAAAATAGATCTATATATCAATGATAGGTTCATGTGAGATCAGACACAAACTAGAAATAAACAGGCCAAGCAAATTATATTAATGAGGAAAAAACATTGCTTACAGCCATGGATTGATTAGAGCAGCTCTGCCAAGTCCTCCTTGTCTACCCCTTGCTCAAAAGATCCATGATCCGACTGATGATAGCTTCACTGATTGCTCCCTATGAGATCATAGGTCTCTTGCCTCCAAAATATCTCTGTTCCAGCACCACTTATGAGATCATAAGTTTGGTGTAATTCTCCTTTTCCCAGTCCTCTTTCACCATTAGAAAGCTTGCTTATATAGCCTTGGAGAGGATTTAACCACTTGAGATATCCTTGGGGAAGTTGAGGATTTTCCTCCTTCAGTTGGGGATCTACCCTAAGATCATGGTTGGACTAGGGATTTGAATCCAACTGCCGTCCAAGAATGAAAAGATCCTTCCCCCATTCATCTCAACAACTTAACTACTACCCAGAATAGGTAGTTCTCCCTCAAAAGGACCATCATAGCATTGTAGCACTCCCTTATAGGATTTAGGGGGGAGCTATCACTTTCAAAATCTGTAGCGCTCCCTCAAAAGGGCCAGAGGAGCTTTATAACACTCCTAGACAATGTAAGGGGGAGCGTTGGCACTCCCAGAAGAGGTATAGGGGAGCACTCTCCTCCAAAACTCAGTTTTTTGGGTGATTTCAGATGGCAAAAGGTTTGCAAGGCTATTGACTCATTTCTCCTCTTCCAAATCAAATGTTTGAGGTGTTTCAAGTGTCCTTCTCATGTTGTTATAGGCATGACATAGGCATCATGGCAGCATGATTTCTTTGACACTTGTGAGCAACATGCGACACTTGTGACCTTGTGAGAAAAATGCAAAACTTACGACCTTTGTAATGACGACACTTATGACACTATCAAAGTGAGTATTTTTGACGTGTAATAGATTTCCCCCCAAAGTATGAAGTTAGAAGATAGGAAATGATAACTGAAATGCTTTGTAGACTTTCAAGCAAGGGTATAGATGCAGAGAACCTAATAGAAGCTGCGCACAAACATCCAACAAATATTATGACATTTTTCAAAACCCAAGGCAGGCATACCTATGCTTTGGTGATCAAGACTTGCAAGATATGGCCACCATAAAATACACTGCAGATCCATAATTGTATTGATAAAAAGGTATAGCCATTGAAATACACTATGGATCTATACTCTTATGACATGAACTGATCGTAGCCATGATGAAAACACAGTGGATATATGAGATGACAAGACATATCCATGACCAATACAAAGTGGATCTATGTAACAGTATATGTGTCATTCATCCAAGAGAAACACCTTCGCAACCTGGGCAAAGTACAGATCAAAGTGATCACTCAACCCAGGGTCTTCTTACCGATCCCTATGTGGTACGAATCTAACCATGTGAATAGATGTCCTGATGTCGAACATGGCAGAAACCACTTGATTACTGGTCAATGATGTAAACCATTAACAAGCACGAGGGAGATCACCATTAATGTCAATGATTCCCAAGGTACCCTAGTACATTCCAACAAATGTGAATGGATGGGATGGAGTTGAACACCTATGGAATCATTCGATCAGAGGTCAATGATGTAAACCCACTGTCGAATGTGAGGAGGCCTACCATTGAGGCATGCAGGTCCCAAAGTACTAACTGGTTTCTAAGTCTAATTCCCAGATAATGTGTTGAGTTCGACAGGAATAGGCTTGTCGAAGGAGGGCCTTGATGTATCCCCCATCAATGACATGAAACATACACAAAGATGTAAGTGGCGGATCAAATGAACATGGACTGACATGGGTTTTGAGATAAGATATTTGGGATGGCTGACTCTAGAGGTGGATACTTCCCTTGAACACTGAGGCACAACAGCAGAAACATGACATGGACCAAAACTTGATGATGCAATGGATGCTGTGACTTGCGTCGAGTGACCCAAAGGAGTGAAAGGAACTTAAATTATTGGCTCAGTGCAGAGGTTCAATGAGTTATGATGCATGCAAATGATAAAGTGTCATGTTCAAGGGAGACTCTAAGAATTGTTGGATAATGTTCTCAAAAGACTGCTTGGCTTGCTCCTTTCAATTTTTTCCCCCATCCAGATAGACGAGTACCTCTTTTTGATTTAATGAGCTCGAGGAGGATAACACATGCTCGATATAACTCACCTTCGGTAAG
>ML781228.1:1637876-1649604 GCA_009831015.1 Picea engelmannii
CAAAATTGCCAGAAAATTGTTTTGAGCCAGTCGGAAAAGGTGGGTGGCCACCGATATCCACTTGGATCAATCCTCCCTCCTTAGGAAGCAATGGTCCCCATTACGTTGAGCTCCTCCATGAGATGAGGAAACTTCTGCTGAACTTGGTCCCTGGTGAGCCATTTTCCTTGGTGAAGGAGTTGGTCTACTTTGACAACTCGATATAGTGGTATCCTTTGTTTTCGGGTGTGCTTGATCTGTGTATCCATGATCTGATCAGTTTTGGCTTGTTCCATGTAGTCTGGATTTAACTTTGTTGGTGTGAGTTGTTCTTCCATGTCGGATGTGTCTAGTAGAGGTGGAAAGTAGGGATGAAGGTGGTCCACATTGAACACTGGGTGCAGACCAAGGAATGGTGGAATGTTGAGCTCAAAGGAATTTTCCCCTACAGCCTTGGTGAGGGTGTACGGCCCATATTGAAGCGGACGAAGCTTGCGGTGGGGTCCAGTGAGGTGCTCCTTTTGCAAATGCAGCCACACTTTGTCTCCCACTTGGAAGTTGTGTGGCACCCGATGTTGATCATGTCGTTGCTTGTACTTAGCATTGGCTCTGTCCAAGATGTCATGAACTTGTTGGCGGATGTGTTGAATGTGCTCAATGAATTTGTTTTCCTTATCCAACTTAGACTGGACATGAGTTGAATCTTCCTAAGTAGCAACAAATGGCATGGCTATGTCAATGGGACATAGTGGCTGGAATCCCAAGCCCACTTGAAATGGGTTGTGGCTAGTTGAGCTATGGAGAGCCTGGTTGTAGCTGTGTTGTACATAGGGGAGGATCTCATCCCATGTGCATGGATGCTTTGAATTGTACATGCGCAGAATGTGTACGATCATTCGGTTGACGACCTCTGTCTGGCCATCAGTTTGCGGATGGAAAGTTGTGGACTTGGTGAGCTTGGTGTCCAACATCGACCAGAGGCTGGACCAAAATGTACTGAGGAATCTACTATCCCGATCTGAGATGATAGACTGTGGGATCCCAAAGTGTACCCACACTCGTTCAAAGAAGAGTTTAGCAGTGGCTTCTACTGTGATATTCTTCTTGCAGGCCATCATAATGGACATCTTCGAGAATCAGTCGACAACCACAAAAACATAGTCATTGCCATGCTTAGTAGAAGGAAGGCCCGACATGTAATCCATAGAGATGGATTCCCAAGGTCGATTGGGGGTAGGAAGAAGAGTATAGAGGCCTTGCTTCTTGATGGTCAGTTTGGCAATGGTGCAAGCAATGCAGGACTTGATGTACATCCCGACATCTTGTCGAAGGTTCAGCCAATAGAAATAATTTTGCAGTACTGCCATGGTTTTCTCGACCCCAAAATGCCCAGCGACTCGACTATAGTGCGCCTCCCAAATCATCTTGGCACGATCGCTTGAAGGAACACAAAGGTGTCCCAAGTGACAAAGCAGGGCATCCAGGAGGTGAAAATTGGTAACTTGCTTACCCTCCAAGAGTGTATTGTATGTGTGGCCGAATTTTGGATCACTTGTGTAGAGAAGTGGCCAATCGGAAGTCTCGTGCCCACAAGAGTTGAGCACAATGGTTAGCACCATGATAGGTGGTCGACAGAGGCAGTCTGTAACATTATTGGTGCTGCCTTTTTTGTACTTAATGTTCAAATGAAACTATTGCAGTTATGTGGACCACTTCTAATGGTGATCGTTCTACAACTTCCCTTGTGTCTGTATGAACTGCAGGGGTCGGTGGTTTGTGTGGATGACCATTTCCTTTCCCAAAATGTAATGCTTCCATTGCTGACAATCCTGCACAATGGAATACATTTCTTTGTCATAAGTGGGATACTTCCGGACTGTGTCAGAAAGTGTCTCACTGTGATATGCCACTGGATGCCCATGTTGATTAAGGACTGCCCCAATAGCATAGTCAGAGGCATCTGTCTCGATCTCAAATGGTTATTGCAAGTCTGGTAGTGTGAGCACTGGTGTAGAGAAAAGGCGATGTTTCAACTCCCCAAACGTCTGTTGTTGAGATTCATACCAAAAGAATTTTTCTTTAGCTCCTCCCTTGGTGACTTGACTCAAGGGCCAAGTGATATGAGAGAATCCCAACACAAACCTGCGGTAGAAATTGGCAAGACCTAAAAATCTACGGAGCTCTGTTAGGGTGGTTGGGGCTGGCCAATATCGAATGACTTGGATCTTTGCTAGATACACATGCACCCCCCGCTCATCAATAATGTATCCCAGATACTAAACCTGGGTTATTCCAAAAGTGCATTTCTCCAAATTGGCACACAACTTGTGTTGCCGCAGTGTTTGGAGGACCTGTCGGATATGGTGGAGGTGCTCTTCCCAAGTCTAGCTGAAGATCAGAATGTCATCCAAGTACACCAGTTGGTGAATGGCCGCAGGATGTCGTCCATTAGTCTCATGAAGGTTGTAGGGGCATTTGTCAACCCGAAAGGCATGACCAACCATTCGAAAAGGCCCTCCTTGGATTTGAATGTAGTCTTCCACACATTAGAAGGTTCGATTGGTACCTGGTGATACCCAGACTTCAAGTCGATCTTGCTGAAATATTTTTCCCCCTTGAGTTGGTCCAAAAGGTCATCAATCCATGGGATTGGGTACCTATTCTAAAAAGTGATCTTGTTCAATGCCCGATAGTCAATGCAGAGTCTCCAAGTCCCATCCTTCTTCTGCACCAATATGATCGAGCTCCCACAGGGAGATGAACTCGGTCGGATGTGACCTTTCTGCAATAGCTCATGAATCTGCCTCTTGATTTCGTCATTCTCCAGGACAGAGTGCCAGTAGATGGGTCCATTGGGCAGCGGTGCACCTGGGGTCAGATCGATGGGGTGCTTGACCTGGCAGTGTAGAGGCACCCTTGCGGGGGAGGTGAAGATGTCCTCGTACTCCTCCATGACCTTATCCATCTGTTTTTTTCATGTAGTGGGGCCTTGTCTGGAGGTCATGGCCACATTCTTCCTCTTTCCATGAGGGATGATCATCAGGAAAACAAATTTCCTGGTTTGGGAAATGAGCTTACTACATTGTTTTGCAATAACCAAAGAGATGGTGGTAGGCGGTGCTATCTCGGGTATCCTGTACAACTTATTTCCCAAAGTGATAATAACAGCATGAGGCCTAGACTCATACACATCATGTCACTTCCACAAGTACGGTTGGCCTAATAATACATCAAAAACATCAAGAGGAGCAATGTCACATAATACCTCATTCGTGAAGGGCTTGATGTTGTAGAGAAGGCGACATTGTCGACTGACGCGGAGGTCTCGTCCTTGGTGAAACCACCTGATGGTGTATGGTTGTGGGTGTGTTGTGGTCAACAAGCCCAACCACTTCACGACCTCTACCGAGATGAGGTTCTTCTGGCTCCTGCTGTCGACAATGAACTGCAACGGGGAACCCTTTACCCACATCTTGGAATGGAAGAGATGCTCTACCTCCTCTAGATCTTCTAGTTCCTCCTTTTGGATCTTCATGGTGGCAACGGTGGCATTGGGCTCCGCATCGATAATTTGTTTCCCCCTGTCATTCCCCTTGTCAGGTTCTGATTCAGAGTCATAGCATGCATCCGATTTAGAAGCCTTCAACTTGGCTACCAGTGACTGCTTGGCCCGACACTCACTTGTGTTGTGAGTGGAGCTCTTATGGAACTCACACCACTTCCACGTGTCCTTTTTTGGCTTCGTGGTATTGTTCTTTGCTTGTGGCTTTGGTGGGTTGTCCTGAGATTCCCCACCTTGGCTTGGTCCTTTGTTTTGCATTTTGGGAGTACCTTTCTCGTGCTTCTGATTTGCAGACCCAAAGTCTCGCTTCTTCTGTTTGAACTTCTGCTCTATCTTGGCAGCATATCGGTATGCCACACCAAGTGAGGAGATGTCGAGGAACTCCATTTCCTCCTGAATGTATCTGTGCAGACAACTGCTATACTTTAACACCAAATGTTTCTCTGAATCTTTGATACCCAACTTTGTGCGTAGGGTATGAAACAGATTCATCATCTCATGCACATCTTGGTCCCTTTGCTGCCGCAACGTAGTCCATTGTATGTATTTGTCCTCATAGCTCCCCACAGGATAATATTGTTCCTTGATGGTGTCTCAGAAAGAATTCCAAGTGGGTTCGACTAAGAACAAAGAGGGTTCTCCCTCGCCCTCTTGCTCCGAGTAGGTTTCCCACCAGTCCTTGACATGGGGGGCGGCTTTGAGGAGTGCGCAAATAATCTTTTCTCGATCGGAAAAGTCATGAACTGAGAAATATCCTTCTAACATATTCAACCATCTATCTACGGCATCTGCATCTATTTGTACATCAAATATCAGAATGTCAAAGTTTACTTGTACCTTAAAAGGACTGGCACCTCCAGAGTGGCTTCTGGATGTCGATGCACCGCCAGTCGAAATCCATTGAAGAATCTGGGAAAAGTTGTCCATCATCACGTTCCTTTGTTTCTCGAGGGCCTCCTCAAGCAACATTTTGATAGGATATCCTGCTCCCTCATGTTTCTTTTCTTTCCCCATGGGCGGTCATCGGGGTTTGCAAGGCTGATCTTGCAAAGGTTCAACCAGATCGAGCCCCAACTCCTTATACCCTAATCTCGTTGGGGACATGCAAAGAAGGATCGAGAATGAGCAGACCACTCTGATACCACTGATCCGGATTTATGTAGGAACACAATGAAATACATAGATACACATAAACGCAAATATGTAGTGGAAATAAGACTTCATTTCATTAATAACAAATGACTGAAATATGCTTACAGACAGAATGGAAATAAACTAGCTAGGGCGCTGGTAACTTATCTCTGAGAAGAGATGTGGCTGCTACTCGCATCCATGAGAAGATGATTACAATGAGGCTCTAGAGGAATTTTTACAATAGACGAGAATGCCAAAAGTCATAGACATCCAAAAACCTAACCCTAGGAGATGAAGCGCCAAAAGTCATGTGGGCCCCGTTTGGGTAAGTTAGTACATCAACTTCCCAGGGTCGTAACTTTTGCATACGATCTCCGTTTTAGGCGTGTGATAGCTTGTTGGAAAGGTATCATCGAGGAGATTCATTTTGGGGGCTCAATCATGCCTTTGGCTATCATTGAGAACCTATATATCAAAAAACCTTCATTTAAGCCCTCAAAATGGCCCCGGAAGTTAAAACCTGCTAAAAATAGTAAATTGCCAAAATTGCCAGAAAACTGTTTTGAGCCAGTCGAAAAAGGTGGGTGCCCACCAATATCCACCTAGATCATTTGTGATCTTGGCTTCAAATATTATATGGCAGCCTTCATGGAATTCTACATTTCAAAGAACTTGAAGATTTTAGATTTTTTAAACTCATCAACATTTCTAGGTGAGTATGATGTCTTGAATGAATTCTTATCACTATTGTTACATTTCAAACATCAATTTTTTATCAGTGACAGAGACAAGGTTTCTTCAACTTTAAAATTACTTGAATGGATGTTATAGAAGTCAACATTTACCTAACCAAATTGCAGAGATGGTTAGAGTAGAGTAGGGTATGAAATAAACTCGCTTCCTAAGCATTTATTTTCTTCCATTTTGCAGTAGGTAATATCAGTTAGCTTGTGTGAATAATGACAGGTCTTGAGAGTTTTCAAAGACTGGTTTCATAGGCCAAATGACTCCATAGCCCAACAGATAAGGCGATTGGAACTACTAGGTTCTTGGAGCCTCGCAGGGAGGTCTCCATCCTTAGTTGGAGCCAGATGTTAGCGACCAAAATAAAATGGTATTTTGAGATTGGTTTTCATCACTCTTTACTTGATTCATCATTTTCTTAAGTCCTTTGGCTAGTGTCTTAACCTTTAGATTCTTCATCGAGCTCCTGTTGATTACTTTTTCCCAGAAATCCTTTGGCTTCATCCTCTTGACCTGCAAATAAATGGTTAGATATCCTTATTGAAGTCTTTCAAATATTTATGATAAGTTTGTCATAAAAAAAAACTTTTATTATAAAAAACAATGTTTTTATTAAATATATATATATAAAATGTTTTTCTAAACTATTTTGTAGCTTATGAATTATGTTTATTATATATATTTATGAAATAAAACAAAATAAAAAAGGGTGTGTGCAGTTAAGTGTCTTAATTCTAAATTCCCTTAAACCTAAGCTATATCACATATGCCAATTCTGAGTCATTTTTACATGTCATACCATCCTACATGGTAGTTGTGCATTCAACTCTAAGTCAAGCCATAAATTAAGCCAACAATGCAAGCTGCCAGGTGCCAAGTGATTATGCAGGTGTCGAAGAGCTAAATGTAGCTACAATGTATGCAATGATGATCCTAAAATTCTCGCCTATTCCACCATTTTCAGGAATGGATGTGCAGATGAGCTACACGGGCACTACCAAATATCCTGAGAAAAGCTACGCGGGCGCTACCAAATCTCCTAAGAATAGCTACATGGGTGCTACCAAATATCCTGAGAAAAGCTACATGGGCGCTACCAAATCTCCTGAGCAGAGCTACACGGGCGCTATCCAATATCCTAGGCACTGTGAATTCCACGGGTGCTACCCAATATCCTGGGTGCTGTAACGACAGATGCTGCGAATTTCAAAGTGTGATACCTAATTTCTAGTAGGCGCTACCTAAATGTTGGTAGAGATAGATTCTTGCATAGAGATGCATTAGAGTGGTGCTACCTACAGGTACCAGGAATATAGAGGGGCCCAAATTATCATCTTAATGAATGGTTGATGATGTGGAAGATAGACATAGATAACAACTGATATCATGATGAAAGTTACAAGCATTAAAAGACACTTGACACATATGGAGATGCGCAACAACAAAAGATCAAGTTAGTTCGATGTTGGTTGTATCAGTGGCCAACATTTTCCCTTTTTGTAGCAGTTTGTTAATAGTTGTTAGCCTAGCTGTTTGATTAATAGTTGTTGTTGGATAATATGATGGGGGGAAGGGCCATCTCACACCTCCATCTGTTTCCTTTCCTTTCTATTATAAATCCATGTTCCAATTTAGGAAAGGGGTTCGAATGGTTGAGTTGAAGCTCTCAAATTGTAATGTTTTGATCAAATTACTGTGAACTGGTTATTTATTTGATTTGAGACATCCTTGGTTAATAGAGATCAGCCTCTTATTCCAGCTTATTTGCTTCTAATACTAAAGTGTTCATGCTTTGAATGATTCACATGAATGGCTGTGTTGATATTATGATGTATGTTTGATTATTGTATTATCAGGATATTTCTTTAGTATCCTTAAGTTCTGAACTCAAGAAGATATTGTGTTAAGACTTTTTCTTCCTTAGGTTGACTGCATACCTGATGTTTACAAAAACCTCTACATTCCTCTCACTGAAGTCTTCCCTCTGTCATACTTTTTCTCACTTATTGATTGAAGTTAGTCAAGACCTTGATTGATAGTGCATGCTAGCCTTGTTTTCTGAGTTGGAACATTATCATTTTGAGTCTTTGTCCATTTGACCCTTTTAAAACACTTTTACTTTTGAAAATATTTTGATGTTACCAAGCTCACCTAATTACATTCTAGGGTGAATTTTGGAGTGATAACAGACTGTAAAGGAGTCAATGATGTAATAGGTCTGCCCAACTCTGAAGATTGGGTTTCTCTTGCTATTTTGGGAATATTAGCAGGAATAGTTGATGATAAGGGAGGAATCATTTGACTTGAATTTGGAGGTGTCTTGAGCATAGAATTTGTTTCCGACCTTGGGTTCTCTGTCTATGAATCTTCTTCTTTTTGTGAATACACTTCAGTCTTCTTTGGATTTTCTTCTACAGTCTTCTCGTCAGAAGGCTTCGGCTCGAAACCTGAAGGTATGCTTTCTTGTTTTGGAGGAGAGGTTACCATTTATCCATGTAGTATCTTAGCTAAACCACTTTGTCTATGCTTTTGGAAAGAAAGGAAGATAACCTGTAGGTATGGGGATAGTGTTTGGATCCTGTCTAACACCTCCTCATAGCTTCTGGTCCCTTTAAAAATGTCATCATGAGGGGAATATTCATGTGCTATGGTTTTTCGTTTTGCATTGAGCCAGGTGATGTCCCACAACTTTGTATGGGTCATGCCTCCTGAACTCGACATCCACCAGTTTAATTTCGTCCAATGCCGCAACTTCTACTTTGGAATGGCCAAAGTTCACCAGCAAAAACTTGCCAACCTGTAAGGGAAAAATTGGCCATAATGTTTTCTGGGCTTCTTTAAGCTCTTTGCCACTGCCTCCTATAATTATTTAGTAAGCCACCTCCCTGCACACTAGTCTGTTAGGAAGGAACTTTGGAAGTGTGTGAGGAGGAATTGAGCATCCGAACACTCTGACATAAGAGAAACTCTCTTCAATAAACCAATCTGTAATCGTTCTGAGGTTTCCCATGATATGCTCTGAAATTCGAGGGGGTGCATAACCATACAAACTTTGGTGCACAGGTATCACTACGTAGTGACAAATTTCATAAAATAAATCTTTAACGTTCTCCTCCCATAATTTAGAGTCATAAACATGAATGGGTTCAGTAAAGGCTGGGTTCCAGCTCCAATTCATCAAGGGGAATGGATCCATGTAATAGATAACATCCATAATATATGCAGACATGTAAAAAGACACTGGTCGACCTTTCAATTTTTCCATCTGGTACCCTGTAATCTCCTTGGTTAGGTTATCTGATAAAATTTTACCCCAGTTGAAAGTGTAACCCTTGGCTACCTCGTGTATAATTGGCAACCATTCCGGGGGAAATGGGTAGGGATTTTCCTCCAAAAAAGTATACATAACATCATTTCTATATAAACCATGTATTTGTTTAACAGTGCTATGGCATAAATGCCATGGGTATCAGCTCTAAATTTCACTACAATTCCCCACCAATCTTTGATTATACCTGGATATGTTTGATCCAATTCTGTACACTCCTTTCTTTGAAATTATTCTACAAATTCGACATTATAAATGTATTTAGAAACAGGGGATAGTTTATACATTACTTGGATGTGCTTTGGTTTGAATGAGCCAATGAAAACCTTTTGGTGATTTAGAATGCTTCTAGTCTGAATGTCAGTTTTTTCTAAAGTCCATCTTATCATGTCATTGTATGGCATGAGTCTCAACCATGTGGCTATCTTATGGAGCTCAGAATCTGCTATATCTTTGAGTTTATTTTTAGTCTTTTCATTTCCGAAATTGTCGGGGCAACTCCTAACCTCATACTCTAAGATTTCAAAAATCTACCTCCAGTACTTGATTGAATCCACAACATGTGGTGTAGTATCATATATAACATCTCCATCCGGATTTGAGCTTTCACCGACCTCCTCACTCTTCTTAGGCGCTTTTCTGGGTGCCATGATGTTTGTGCTAAAAATGAAAACCCGTTACAGAGAAGAAATGTGTGAGCTTCTTTGAATGTAAATCGCTTCTTGTTTGAAAGTAAGAATGAAATTCGAAATAACAAACCTTTATTAACCCTTAACTTGCCTTAAATTGAACGTACTGATACAGGCAATAAAAATTAAATGCTTTAATAGGGATGGTACACCTGTTGATACGCACTTTACGCTAAAAATTTCTCCATTAATCCATTGTAAATACTGCCACATATCAGTGATTCAAAACTGGGATTTCGAAAGGAATTTCTTGGAAAACTCCCAAAAATTGAAACGCAAAAAGTCATTTAGTATCATTAACCATGTTTTAATGTTAAGATAATTACGCTTAAGCACTTAATACTTTTGGGATTTTGGGCTTTGGGGTTTTTTGAGTATGAAAGAGTGATAACTCTTTGATTTTCTGAAATGCAATTGATTAACGATTTGTTAAGTATGTTTAAAATTTAATTAATCACGATTAAAAAGGGATTTCATAAAAAAGTGCATCGAGACATTGAACTGTTGTTTAAGTTGAGATGGCCAAAAAATAAAATACAAAAGGCTTAGAAAGTCGTTAAACGTTTTTAATTATTCCTTTTGATTCAGTTTAATTTCTTTTAAACAATCACTTTTCGAGACTTTGGTATTAGAACTTTGGAGTTTTTATTTAAAAATCATATTTCGTGAATAGCCGAACCCCGAAACCCGAAACCCGAAACTCTTGAAATAATTTTGACTCCTTTTAGAACTAAGGGTGGCTCAATAACCAAAAAAAAAAAAAATGAGTTTTAAGGTTATAAGAAGAAAAACAAACTTTGTTTCAACATAGGCTCCATCTAGGGATCTCATCTCCTTGTGGGATGAGAAGAACATGTATACCAAGTGCCTTTGTTGGGTAAATGGAGTCATTAATGCAGCTCTGTGAAACACATTTTGGAGAAAACTCAAAACAGGACTTTAAGGCTTCAACCTTAACTTTGAAAACTCTTCAAAACTAAAACATCCAGTGATCTTGAGTTAGGCTCACAATAGATTTCCTTCTCTAAAACTAACCTCAGATTTGTGTAAGACAATCGAAGCAAAATTAACCATTCTAGCAAGTTTTATCTGATTTTGTTCGCATCAAGGTGAAGTAATTTCAATGTTTCAAATTAGGAGATCCCATAATCTTATCATGTAGATCTAGCTGAGAGAGGAATAGTTACCAGAGCATCTTGAAATTCATGTATAACAAACTATCATATATGTAGATATTGCTTCACTGCCAGTGATCTTGTTCAGTACCCCAGTGAAGTTACAGATTTCCCACATTGAATTTCCTTTCACCATCTATATATATATATATATATATATATATATATATATATATATATATATTAAATATGAAGTGGGGGAAATCAATCAACATGTAATATACTCGGGAAAATATCTACTTAAAATTTAACAATAGAGGCCTGTCAACTCACTTTAATTGATCTGGACTAATCCGCTTCTAGCCTTCGAACATCTTTGGCTTCAGGGAAATTCTTAAGGGGATTCTTGTGGATAATTTTTAGGGATTTTCCTTGAGCAAAAACCAATCAGTTTATTCCTGTTAGAATGACTAAGGAAGTTAGGATTAACCCAAACATACTTCCAGTTCAGCTAAAGTTAGGAACTATAAACTTTTTCCTATTCTCATTTTGGAAGGTTAGTTTATGAGTTTCCAAAATTAAGGTGAGACCCTTTCTTCTCTTAAGAAGCTTATGGGAAGATCATCAAGGAAACAGATGAAGAGGTGACTTGACCATGGATAGGGGGAAATTTAGGGGCTTTAGATATTCTGTTGAAGACACAACTTCTCTTAACAAGCTATTTAATTATTGAAACTTTTCCCTAAAATCTTTTATTTCTTATTTTTCATATATATACTATTCCTTTTTTCTTTTCTTTTTTTGGTGAATATTAGTAAATCAAAGATTACTGTCTTATGCATTTACATTTTTTGGGACCTTTTAACTTGAGTTTTCGGGCCATAAATTCATACCTTGGTAGTTCTTTGTATTTTCAGCCAAACAGACTGTTAGTCTATCGTAACCATTTTTCGAGAGGCAATTAACATGATTATCCATGTATGTCACCTTTTGATATTTGTAGTCTCTTGGATTATCAACAACTCTCCTGCAAATAAGATAAACATGATAATTGTCAGGAACTCTAGTAAATTAGAAAGTGCAAGATACCAGATATATAAAATATGCAGAACAGGAACGAAATGCTAGAAATGACAGAATAACAGTAAAATATCCAGCATAATCTTCACAATACACA